>JAODAL010051338.1:0-26741 GCA_025379985.1 Phyllomedusa bahiana
TTCACCCCGGCCCCCCACGTTGAAGCACAGAGTCCCCCACCTTTCCCTACCCGGGACAATCCCCAGTTGCCGTCCCCATTCCCCATAGCCCAGGCTGTTTCAAAAGCAGCCCATGTTCCCCCGCAGGGAACCCGGTCAAGCTCCCAGCTTCTCAAAAGGCCAGGGCCCAAAAGATGTGGGGACACTCCCCCCCGATTTCCCGTCCCGGGGTTTGAAAAAGTCCTAAAACGATCCCACGTAAGGGGAGAGAGTAAATCGCTACCGCGTTTTAACCCCGGGCACATGTCCGCTCCACCCAAAAATTTAACGACGACACTTAAATACTAGTACCTTAAAACCGGACCACTGGGGGGGGAAAAACCCCCGACAAGCTGTTAAGGGTTTTTGTACCCCCCCTAAATTGTCACAAAAGAGCAAACCCTTCCTATTTCTAAACCGTTTCCCCACAATTCCACACCCACCAAAATGGGAAAAATTCAAAAATCCCAAATTGCCAAAATGATGACAACCCCTCCATAAACCGGAAAAGGAGCCGAACACAGGTGCCCCCAAAAATTTGCTCCAACCCCCGTGCTCCCCAAAGCAACTGTAAAAATGTCTATCTCGCTTTTTGGACCCCCCCCCCTCCAAAATTAGGGAAACCCCCCCATTGTACTTGTCTAAAAACCCCGACCAACTGCCAAATCATCCCGATGTTGCCTGTTGAGTCGATGAAATGAGGGGGGCCTATCAATACCGCCTTCCCCCTGCAACCCCCTGAAAAAAAACCCCCCCGGGGCATGATCCGGCGGGAAAAAATTAAGCTTCCCAAGAAGCTTTTGCAGGTCTCGCGTTATTTTTCGTAGGCCTTGCGTTTCCCCGGACTTCACATTTCCCCCCTTTCCCAAACTTGTCCTCAGGCAATCTGCATCCATCCGCAGGGAATCGATGAAAATTTCCCCAGAAACTCAGAAAAGCCCCTGGACCCTTTCTTTTGCTGCAAACGGCCCCCCCAAAACGCCGTCCCCCCCAAACTCATCCCCGAAGCAAAGACCCCACTAAAGGTGACCCCGTGGCCCCCGATAAAAAATCATCCAGGTAAAGGATAATGGAAACCAACCCGGCACGTCCCCAATACCCACTCAAAATGTGCTAAAAGCCTCAAAGTAGGCACAGATACGAACAACCCATAGGAAGGCACCCTTAACAAAAACTTCCCGTCCCAAGAACACCCAACAAACGCAAACTTCCGGATGAACCGGCAAAACCGGAATGCCCCTTCGATATCCGTCTTGGCCATCAAAGAACCCGCCCCCACATGGCCCTCAACCAGAGGGGGCCACCCCCCGCGACGTGAAGAACCCAAAGCATCCACCCGGGGAAACCCCGGTCCCGGAACCCCGCCTCAAAACGTGTAACAACTCCTTAAGGGCCGCGGCCAATCCCGCCGGGTTTCACCCGACCCACCTCTGCCCTCCCCTCTGGGGCCCAAAAACCCCCCGCGCTCCCCTAGCGCCCGAAATATAGGGGGAAACGAAAAAGACATGGACAAACACTCACCGGGCTGCGTGGGCCTGGAACCCCCAGCCGTAACTGGAATCTTGACCCCCGGACGGGGGGGAATCCATGCCCCAAGACGCAACCGGCGCCCCGGTCAAGGCCCTAAAAAAGGAAGGGGGAGGACCCCCGGGCAGGTTTTGGGACCGGGCTGGGGTTTGGGCACGCCGGGGAGTAAAAAAATTTTCCTCATTTCAAAAAAATTTTGGGCCCCCCCGACCGCCGCCCGTCCGACCCTTTTTGCCCTTCCGCGCCGTTTACCCCATTGCTGATTGGGGCGGTCCACCTCGGTTACCCTCTGGCGGCACATCACCACCGGGGTTTTCCGTCCCCAAAACAAAAGTATGCGAAAAGGGCGCAGCGGGCCTTGCACCGGGCCCGGGGGCGCGACGACTCCTCCCACCCCGCAGGCCTCCCGGCCTACTTGGATTCCTCCCGCCCTAGACTGCCGTCCCTAGCCTGCGAACCCAGCACCCCACTTCTGGGGGTCCCGGGGGGGGCTCCGGGGCGGCGGCGGGTCCGGGGGTGCAGTCAGGGCTCAACCGCTGTGGAGGCGAGCCCCCCCCCTGCCCCACCCCCAATCTGCTGCTGTCCTGGGGGGCGATCCCCGGGGGCCCCCCACAGCCACCCCCCCGCGCTCCCGCACTGCTGATTCCCCTCGCTAGATCCTGGCCCGCCCCCAAAAGCCAATCCGGCGCGGGCCCGGCCCAGTCGCCGCGCCCCTTTAAAAGTGTCCGCCATAGCAACTTGAGCAGAGCGCAGCATGGGTCTATTCTTGCTGGCGCGCCAACTGCACGGGCGGAAAGGGGGGGGGCTAAGCCCCTTGCCTCCCCCCCCGTCCCCTAAGCCCCCCCCCTCACTACTGGCGCGATGACGCTGGGCCCCCCGGGCGGGTCCCCTGGCGGCCCTTCCCCTTGGGGTGGGGGCCTCGGCCGCATATTAAACATGTTAGTGAATAGCAAAAAGAGTTGTCTTTCAAATGAATGAATGAATGAATAAAGTGAAAAATCAAAGTTGTATAAAAACGATTAAATGTAGTGAAAAATCACTAACATAGCGTTTGTTGCCGTCACCGGCGCGACATCAGGAATTGCGATATAGAAAATTCCCGGGAAATACAGTAATTCAAAATCTGTTCCGCTTCTCATTGGCCGACATAAACCGCCAATCAGAATAGGAGCGACAGTGACCCATTATAACCTATGGAGTAGTTTTGCCAATCAAAGAAAAGGGGGCAGTTCAAAATACAGTAAAAAAAATGCAGAAAAGAGCTGATTGGTTGAGCTAGCTGGGGCTTTTCTATCCCGGCCACTCAGAATGCGAGCTACTTTGTCCCATTGCAATCTATGGACAGATCGGGGCAATGTAAAGTATATGTATAATAATTTCTCATAGAAGGGATATGGATGAACTGATTGGTTGAGCCCAGGCGGCAGATATGAATCCACCAATCATATGTAGTGCGTTGATTTTGAGTTTAGCAAGAAGGGCGCGATAGAAGGGCGCCCTAAAAGCTATTACTGTCTATGGGAAATATTCTAGTACTGTGATTGGTTGGGGGGAAGAGGGGCTCGTCCTGCTTAGCCAATCAGTGGCTGAGCTACCTTCTCATATAGTTCTATGGAGAAAAGAAATGCGGAGCGAACTCTGTTTGTGATTGTCTAAGTTAAAAGAGGCGCAATTATTTGGGCCAATGGGAGAGCGAGCGACGCTCTTATGGGTTTTCTAATGCAATCTATAATCAAACTATACATGGCAGAAATAAAATGATAAGACTCACGAAGCTGTGCCGATCTGTATATAAAATGATCAATAAGATGGGGGTAACGAAAATAAAGAAATAAAATGAATTTATTGAATTAATATTTATTAGTTTATTTTCGTTACCCCCATATTATTGTTTATTTTATATACAGATCGGTACAACTTCTGTAGTCTTATCATTTTATTTCTGCCATGTACAGTTTGATTATAGATTGCAATTAGAAAACCCATAGAGCGTCGCTCGCTCTCCCATTGGCCCAAATAACCGCGCCTCCTTTAACTAGCCAATCCAATTGGTAAGCAGGATGAGCCCTCTTCCCCCAACCAATCACAGTACTAGAATATTTCCCCTAGACAGTAATAACTTTTAGGGGGCTCTTCTATTTGCGCCCCTTCTATCTCCACTCAAAATAAACACACTACATATGATTGGTGGATTCATATCTGCCGCCTGGTCTCAACCAATCAGTTCATGCATATCCCTGCTATGAGACATTATTATACCTATACTTTACATTGCCCCGATCTGTCCTTTGACTAACAATGGGACAAAGTAGCTCGTGCTCTGGGCCGGGGTAGCCAAGCCCCCCGCTTGCTCAACCAATCAGCTTTTCTGCATTTTTTACTGTATTTTGAACTGTCCCGCCTTTTCATTTGATTGGTAATACTACTCCATAGGTTTTTAATGGGTCCCTTCGCTCCCATTCTGATTGGCTGGTTTCTGCCGACCAATGAGAAGAGCTTCCAGAATTTTAATTACTGTATTTCCCGGCAATTTATTATATCGCAATTCCTGATGTAGCGCCGGCGACAAACGCGCTATTAGGGATTTGATTGAAGTATGTTTTTAAAAGGTTTTAGCTCTTTTTCAGATAATGTTTTACACCTAATAAAAATGATTTTTGGAATCATACTCCATGCCGCACGGAGCTGAGAGCCGAGATTTATTTCTTTTGCGATCTTATACATTTTTCCTCTAATTTTAAATGATCCACTTTTTCACTACATTTAATCGTTTTTAGACAACTTTTAAATGAATCTTTATTAATGAAATAATTTTATAGACAACTCATTTTTATTCTTGTAATGTTGTAACAGTTGACCTAGAGCACATTTTGCCCCATTCCATTACGTTCTCGCTTCACTTTGGCTCCTCCAGCTCAGGTAGACCACATTCAACGAGGTCTGCCTGTCGGAGCGGTGATGCGCCTCACTTTGCAGACCGGCATTCATACTTGCATCTGAGTATTCGAATGTGGTACGTCCCGCCCCAGAACGCCCATACCGCGCCCATTGAACGCCCCTTCATGTTAGGCGCAGCCGAAAGTGGCGAAGGCTGCGCCTAACATCGCATCCCTGCGTCCGACAGGGGATTCGAGCCGGTGAGGCGCAGTTTTCGCCAGAATACAGGCGCAACTCCCGATCATACATGTCGCCCCTAGTGTGCAATGAGAACATGATGTATGGAACAGGAAAGCCGGCCACTCAGAAAAAGCAATTTATTTAGCAATATTTACATGTCGGAAGCGGCTGACGCATTTCGGGCTAGAGACTGCTCTTAATCATAACATAAGAATATGATAGCTACAGACCTGCCTCGCACATCTGCTCCACTACCACTGTCTGATATGGAATAACAGCGTCTAGAGTTGAATTCTTGCACAGTGTTAGGAGGCTGCTGTGTCTTACATAGAATAAACACTGTTCAGTGAGAATTGGGGTATGTTCACAAGGCTTATTTTGCGCGCACATTTCACCATGTTTTGTGCTTTATACACGGCAAAATGCATGCCACAATTATGGTAATTCATAGCTGTCATAGTGAACTATGATTTACGCATAATCTCCCTGGGCGTACAATACGATTGTATCATACGCCTGGGAAGAGAAGTGACATGTCAGTTGTTCACGGTGCTTATGCGCCGCTGACAATGCATGTGAATGGACCCTCCTGTGCTTTGGACGTACGCACTGATCAGCACGTCTTCCAAAACACCCCCCGTATTGCGGCACGTATAGTACGCGCTGCAATAAGCCGTGTGAACATACCCTAAGGCTATGTTTACACAGTGTATTGCAGGGCGTACTGTGTGCGCCGCAATATGCCGGGAGTTTTAGAAGTATGCGCTGGCCAGTGTGTACTTCTAAAACACTGACAGTCGGCTCCCATTGCCTTTCACTTTCTTTGGCGCATAAGTACCGAGAAGAAGTGACATGTCAATAGCCATGGAAAACATCGGCTATTCATAGTTTTTAAAAAGAGCTATGAATTACCGTAATTGGGTGGCGCATTTCAAGCATATTTGAGCACAATTTTGCGCCAAAATATTCCGCCGTGTGAACACACCTTAAAGGCATTTTGCCACGAGTGGGGAACACGTCCTCCACTCGCAGCACCGGCTGGAGAGTTGGCCGCGCTTGCGTAGTCAGTCTCCATTCTACTCTATGGGATTTCCGAGTACAGCCAAGAGGTGCGTTCGGCTCTGCTCGGAACTTCCATAGAGCAGGATGGAGAGTCGTTCGCAAGCGCGACCAACTCTCCAGTCTGCACGGAAGGGTTCGGGGGCCCGTTCCTGAGATAGGTGCGGGTCTCAGAGTTGGTGGCATATCCTAACGATATCCCATCATTGTCTATGGTGGCAAAATCCCTTTAAAATCTAGCTATAAATATGATACAGTGAAGAGTTATAAAACACTAAAACAGTTACATTACTTTCTATATTACATATCACATACTGTAAGAATAAAAAAAGTAATCATTTCTGCCATGTTCGGATGGAAACAAGTTTATAGGCAAAATAAAATATGTTGTAGCTAAATTTCCTTCATATTTAGGGTGTAACAACCACAACGCTTACTAAACCTAAAATAACAAATAGGACTCACTGCGGGGATGTTATATATCTCTAGGCTTATTTGACTGGAGCATTACAGAATAACAGAATGATAACTGTGTAACTGAAATCAATGTTATCAACTTAAAGGGGTTTTACCATAAAGACATTTCATGCCTGGTTTGTCCTGCTTCAGCTTTCACTGTGCTAAACAGGGGGCACGTATTATTTGTTTGAACTGCACATCATGTGACCCAGCAGGCTTGGCATCACCATGCCTTTCCCCATAGGGTGCTCAGTCTTCTCAAACAAAGGTGGTTAGCAATTTTGCCTTTTTTTTTTTTTTTTTTTAAAGGTTTTATTTATAGAATTTTGCAATTTTAACATAACGAACATCAATTTCACACATTAAACCAAGGCATTGCAGTGAGATTCGGTCCCAAATACATACATTTTCCACATGCAATAATCATCAAAATGATGTTTACATACTTTTTTCCACAATATTACTTGAAAACGACCACATATGAGTCATACTGCATTATTTGGTCTATGTATAGTACTGCTGCAAAAGAACATTGGTAAAGAAACAATAAGAAATATGCGCCAAGTCTTGCTGAGACCCTTCTCTGGATATCGTCCATCATGTATTGCCTTTGTGTCACACATCCACACCATACCAATCACCCCAAACCATTCACACTTGCCGGCCCCTGGCCCATCTTTCCCGTACTCAGTCAATCACACAGTCTGAGCTGCTGTCCAGTTTACCCCCAAACCCGTATGGAAGCGTTTGGAGACGCCCTTGGTAGCATATGTAATCTTGTATCTGGGGAGTTCAGCATTAATCAGCTGCTTCCACTGTTCCAGTGATGGGACCTTGGGCGGTTTCCAATTTAATAGAATAGTTTTCCTAGCATAGAAAAGCAATAACAGGTAGAGGGTTCGGTCTGCCTTACTTGGAATCAAATTCCACTATTCCAAGTAAGACTATTCTCAGGCAAGCCCACATTGGGAGCCAGTTGATTTAAAAACGGGTTATACCCGCCAATACTCCTCAAAAACCGGGCAATCCCTACCATATGGATCAATGTTCCCCTTTCTGCCCCACATCGGGAACAAACTGTGGAGGGTAGGCAATGCATCTGATGTAATCGGACTGGTGTAAGGTAAACCCTGTGGAGCCACTTAACTTGGATAAGTTGATCTCTAGCGCTTAAAACCGACAGCCGCAGGAAGTCTTTATTTTCAGAGAGCGCCTCAGTCGGTAAAGCGGGATGTCCCCTTGCCATCTCTCAAGGGAAATCACAAGTGGGGAGCCCTGACAGTCCATAATAGCTTATAATAACGAGACTTTTTTTTTAAAGGGGTAGTCCGCCTTAAAATGCTTCTAGGTACCCATTTTCAAGACGGACGTCCAACCAGCCCAAAAATTGTGTGGTGCACGCATGTCGTAACTGCAAGTACCTAAAAAAGGATCCCCTTGGAAGCTAAAATTGGGACTGCAGCTCTGAGAACGTCAAAAGGAGACCATCTCTATATGAGTGGCCCAAAATTTATAATCTGGTAAATCTATTAGTTCCGGTAATTTTCCTGTTACAACCACAAGGGAACAAATAGGAACCAGATGCTGTCCTCTCCACTATGACCATAGGGGTGAATGAAAGCCCCCCACACAGACACCGCTGCCCCCCATTAGCGGTATAGTGATGCCGGAAAACCCAAATTTCCCTCTCTATAAAGGTGATTTGCGAGGCCCTCAAAAGAACCCCACCAACGCTGCCTCCAACACCACTGACGGGTCATTATTCTGCCCTCGGAACCATTTTGATACATATGCACTGAACCGCTACATAATAAATATATAAGTCTGGAAAATGCAAGTCCACCTCTGTCCATAATGGGGTTTTTAGTGTAGCTCTGCTTAGAGAGGGGTAGCACCCCCCACCCGAAAGGAGAAGAGTAATTTGTCCAAGATGTGAAATGTGATTTAGGAAGTATACTGGGCTGCTCATACAGGTAAAAAGCTTAGGCCCAAAAAGCCCCCATTTTAACTATATTGACTCTCCCAATAAGAGACAGAGGAAGATTGGCCCCGGTCTCAAACCCCAGCTCCACCTGCCGTAATCGCCCGGGTGAAGGTTAGCTCATTAACATTTAGTAATATCTCTGTGTATAACAATTCCTAGATATTTAAAAAGCGCGACAATATGAAGGGTGGAGATGGGGTCACCAAAAACCGGGTCAATTTCGTCTAACATAAAAAATATGGATTTCCCCAGTTTATCGCAGACCAGAGTAACCTCCAAACACATTCACTGTCTCCAACAGGCATCCAAAGAGGTCCCAGGATCTCCCAAATATACCAACATGTCATCTGCATATAGTGATATTTTTTCTTCCAGACCCGCAATGGACCATCCCCGAATGTTATCATGTGCATTGATCATAATTGAGAGTGGTTCATAATTGAGAGGGCACAAAGCAGCGGTGAGAGCGGGCACCCCTGCCTAGTGCCCCTCCCAAGTGGGAAAGGAGGAGACTACAGCCCGTTTACCCTGACTCTCGCTGTAGGTTAGCACTTTTGCCTTTCAGCAGAGGGGTCTTAGGTTCAAATCACTGCAGGAATCAAACATGGATTTTTTTGGGTTTGAATGCACATATCTGATTGAAGTTTCTTTTTATTGATTTGTACTGTTTGACTAATTACAGAAGTACAGAGTATGGGAGTGACAGCACCTGGGGATGAACACTCGCTCAGCAGTGAGTGTGTGTGATTACTAAGGAGTACAGAGGTCGAGAGAAAAATGGCAGCATCTGGGGATAAACAACCATTCAGCAGTGAGTGTGTGATTACTAAGGAGTACAGAGGACAGGAGTAGAAAGACAGCACCTAGGTTGAAACACTCGTCAGCAGTGAGTGTGTGTGATTACTAAGGTGACAGAGGACAGGAGTAGAATGACAGACCTGGGGATGAACCTGGCTCAGCAGTGAGTGGTTGTATTACAAGGATACAGAGGATGGGATTAGAAGACAGCAAACCCGGTTTGATCAATCGCTCAGCATGATGTGTGTGATTACTAAGGAGTACAGAGGAAGAGTAGAATGACAACCTGTGTTCAACACTCTGCTTTAGCAGTGATGACTGTGATTACTAAGGATTTCAGAGATGGGGTAGAATGACAGCACTGGGTTGGACAAATCACCACAGCAGGGGATTTGTGTGATTACTAAGGAGTACAGAGGACAGGAGTGAAAACGAACCTGGGATAACACTGCTCAGCATTGATGTGTGTGATTACTAAGGATACAGAGGATGGAGTAGGAAAGACAGCCTGGTTGTCAAATCGCTCAGCATTGAGTGTGTGTTTTCAAGAGTAACATGGCAGGAGCGAATGACAGCACCTGTGGTTCAACCACTCGCTCCCGCATTAGTGTTGTGGGATTACTGGAGTACAGAGGATGGGAGTAGAATGACCCGCACCTTGTTGATCATCGCTCAGCAGTGATTGTGTGGATTACTAAGGAGTAAGAGGACGGAGTGAATAAAACGGCACCCGGGGTTTGGACACCACACAGCTGGTGGTTTGTGATTACTAGGTTATTACTGCCAGATGGAGAGGGATTTGAGCATTGCGGCCAGGACTGAAGAGCCTTGTCACGGTCTATCCCTGGAGATGAGCGTATATTAGGACACTAAGGGAGCAGCTAAAAGAAACATGGGCAGAATTTATATAAATGAATGAAGGAGAAAATGGTTATATATAAATTGCAAACTGTCCCCACGTCAATTTTACTTGGGCAAACCTTTAAAGTAGATTCCCGTCAAACACGGCATAGACAGAACTATTTAAAACTTGTACGTCGGTTGATTAACAATGTATTTATGCGTTTTCTGTACATGACAAACATCTTTTTATATTTTCACAGCCTCAGACATTCCTCCTGCTGCAGATGAATCAGTCACTGCCTGAGTGTAAGTATCTGAGCATTTTCCATAAAGGAACCTGATAATAAAGCCCTATGTATGAAATAGAGGCAGGATCCACAGGGCAGGAGAGACTTCTACTATGAACACAAGGGCAGAGGCAATGGGAAAGAATGAAATTGGAAAGGATGATATTAGGAGATATGTGGGAAGAATATACTGTAGGGAAGAGCATTATCCCTTTCACTTGTCCCTTTTATTTAGTAATTAAAGGGGTTGTCTCACTACATTGATTTGTCCTGTTTTCTTGGTTTCATTTTGAATTCAGGATTGTGTTTACTGGCTTCTACTAGGCTGCAGTAGAAGCCAGGTCTGTAGCTATAGTGACCAGTGCTGACAGCCTATCATGAGAGATCAAACAGGTCTGTAGCTATAGCAACCAGTGCTGGACACCTATCAGGAGAGATTGAACAGGTCTGTAGCTATAGCAACCAGTAGCTGCCTATAGGTGGCGCTAGAGGGAGTTCTCTTCCTGCTGCTGGGGAGCTCCTGTACTGTATGTTACATGCTTTAAATGGGAAAATGAGTCAAAATAATCTAGTAATAATTGTCATAGATAAATGTGAGAAGAAGATAAAATGAGCATCAGACTCCCGTACCGCTGCTTAGAGATACTGTAAATCTGACCTAAAATTGTATCAATTATATCCGTGGTCCTTGGCTTAGAATACTGTATTGTATTTTCAATTAGGGTATGTTCACACGGCTTATTGAGGTGCATACAGTATGCTCCGCAATACGCCATGTGGTTCCAAAGCACGGGGGGAGGCGACCTGGTGCCGGCCCCCAAGAAGTGCATTACTCGCGGCGCGTAAACGCCACTAATAACTGACATGTCAATTCTCCCCTTGTGCGTACAACATGATCGCGCGAAATATGCGCCCAAATACGCTGCATTTTAAGCCGTGTGAACATACCCTTATTTAAGTCAGTGATAGTCAGAGATCACAGACTTTACCAGTGTCATGCTCATACATATATGAGATATATCTGAGAAGATGATTTTATTTCTCTAAGATTATATGAATAAAGATGATTATTGTCATTATTATAGATTCTATTATTTCTATTGGAAATTTACTTTAAAGTGATTCTCCAGACTTATTTGGTTCAATATACATGTGGGAATTACCTCATATTCTACTTTTCCTCATGGCTGGTATAGTGATGTGTACTTTATAAATATTCTGCCTGCATTGTAATAGTAATCAGTTCTCCATGCAATGACTTCCAGGAGCCAAACAGAAGAGGCCGAGCTGCAGGAGAAGAGGAGAGAGCAGCAACCTGAACCAATGGGGAGACAGGAGGCGGGGGTCAGACTACCACAGACTCGCTCTATGCACTGTAGCTAAGCTGCAGTCACATGTGTTTGTGTCATTTATTGATGTATTTTCCAAGCAGAAGAAAAGTCTCCCACTTTATAGAGGGAAATATAAATGGTTTTCTAACTGAGAATTAAGAGAAAATGTCTTTTATCATTTTCCCCAAATCTATTGGAAAGAGAAGTTTGCTTAAAAGATCAACTGTTACTTGTAATTAGAGGAGTCAATAACCATTGCTGCTTCTTACTTTTATGTTACATTAGATATTACACGTTCTGTATCTGCTTGGTGATGTGTTATGGAGCATTTATTTCTATAAAAAGTCCTGTAAAAGGACCAGTAGTAGATGTAATAAATAATGGTGATAGATGTAGTATACATATATTGTACTTATTTTTATTCTAGTTGGTCATTAAGGATGTGATAAACACTAGGTATACAGCATTAACATACAATATTATCTCTTTCATGAAAGGTTTGGTTTGTTATATACCATTTTTTAAATAAAGATTCATAAGTGGAAAATCACATATGTTTATTGTTATTGTCACGTACACACTCACCAGCACGTGACTGGGGGGCCACTGTAATGGAGTCGATGTATTTCCACTTGCGCTCACCTCTCACTCAGGTAGCGAATCAAGCATAAATCGCACCCCAAGACAGTTCCAGCACCCCAACTTCCTTCAATAATCAAAAAACAGGAGATCAGAGAGGAAGGACTGCTGATCCCAAAAATATTTAAAAACACTTAAAAAAATGCTTACTGGGTCACCTCACTGCTCTTCCAGCAGTTACAGGTTAAAAACACTTCTTCAAGGAAATGGATTCATACAGCGACAAGAACTAACGTATCAATGGTAGCTTTAATATTAAACGATTTACAGTGCTTACATAAACAAAATACAATAACAATGACTATGACATACGCATCAAACAGTTACAAAATAAAAGGGAGAAATGCTTAGGAAGCCCTTACACTTACAAGTCTTGACTTCCAGATCCTGGGGTAGGGATGAAGATGGAACAAAGCTCAATCCAGGATTGACCCCAAACTATGTACAAAGAGCTGACCCTTGGACATTGGGTCTTATACCCTAATCAGCCATCTCAGGTTTTCCCCACCTCCTTCAGAACTATGCTTCATCACTGGCTGGAAGATATAATGAGGTGAGTATCGCGTGATGTCTAATGAGGGTTGTTGCTTACTATCCCCACAAGATGGCAATCACGGACTGTGCTTCTGCTTTGGACAGCTCAATGACCTCTGAACTGTTGTGCCTAATCCTTTATGGTTCTTTGGGGTCATAGGCCACATCTGTGCTGATATGGCATGGTCTTCCATCAAGTATTCTTGACAGCTTGCATACACAAAGTTGGCAATAAAACGTAATAAAATGACTTGTGTAAGGTTTTACAGACCTATTCTACAAATTCCATTCCCACAGGGGGGGTGGTGAGGGTCTATGGTATCCTGACGATATAAGCAATGTTTTAATGACAGTACAGAATACATTTATTCCTAGTGTACTAAATAACAATTATAATGTATACTCTTATTGTTATTACTTACATCTCCCTTTACAGTGAAGGAAATAAGTATTTGATCCCTTGCTGATTGTGTAAGTTTTCCCACTGGCAAAGACAATAACAGTCTATAATTTTAAGGGTGGGTTGATTTCAACATTGAGAGATAGAATATCCAAAATAAAATCCAGAAAATCACATTGTATAAATAATATAAATTTATTTGCATTTTGCTGAGAGAAATAAGTATTTTAAGTACTGATCCCCTACCAACCAATAAGAGTTCTGGCTCCTACAGACCAGTTAGATGCTCCTAATCAACACGTTACCTGCATTACAGACAGTTGTCTTAAATAGTCAGCTTTATAAAAGACTCCTGTCCACAGACTCAATTAATCAGGAAGACTCTAACCTCTACAATATGGGCAAAGCCAAAGAGCTTTCTGAGGATGTCCTGGACAAGATCAAAGACCTGCACAAAGCTGAAATGGGCTACAAAACCATAAGTAAGACGCTGGGTGAGAAGGAGACAACTGTTGGTGCAACAGTAAGAAAATGGAAGAAATTCAAAATGAATGTAAATCGACATCGATCCATGCAAAATCTCACCTCGTGGAGTATCCTTGATCATGAGGAAGGTGAGAGATCAGCCTAAAACTACACAGGGGAACTTGTTAATGATCTCAAGGCAGCTGGGACCACAGTCACCAAGAAAACCATTGGCAACACATTACGCCATAATGGTTTAAGATCCTGCAGTGCCCGCAAGGTCCCCCTGCTCAAGAAGGCGCATGTGCAGGCCCGTCTGAAGTTTGCCAGTGAACACCTGGATGATTCTGTGAGTGATTGGGAGAAGGTGCTGTGGTCAGATGAGGCAAAAATTTAGCTCTTTGGCATTAACTCAACTCGCCGTGTTTGAAGGAAGAGAAATGCTGCCTATGACCGTCCCCACTGTCAAGCATGGAGGTTGAAACATTATGCTTTAGGGGTGTTTCTCTGCTAAGGGCACAGGACTACTTCACCCCATCAATGGGAGAATGGATGGAACCATGGACCGTAAAATCCGAGTGACAACCTCCGTCCCTCCGCCAGGACATTAAAAATGAGTCGTGGCTGGGTCTTCCAGCAAGACAATGACCCAAAACATACAGCCAAGGCAACAAAGGAGTGGCTCAAACAGAAGCACATTAAGGTCATGGAGTGGACTAGCCAGTCTCTAGACCTTAATCCCATAGAAAACTTATGGAGGGAGTTCTATCTCTGAGTTGCCATTCAACAGCCTCAAAATCTTAATGATTTAGAGATGATCTGCAAAGAGGAGTGGAACAAAATTCCTCCTGACATGTGCGCAAACCTCATCATCAACTATAAAAAAACATATGACTGCTGTGCTTGCCAACAAGGGCTTTGCCACCAAATATTAAGTCTTGTTTGCCAGAGGGATCAAATACTTATTTCTCACTGCAAAATGCAAATAAAATAATATAATTTATACAATGTATTTTCTGCCCTTAAAATTATAGACTGTGCATGTCTTTGTCAGTGGGCAAACTTATACAGTCAGCAAGGGATCAAATAATTATTTCCTTCACTGTATTCTATCTACAATATACAATGTATAAAATTTTGTAGATATCTGGTAACACCTGATTGTAAACGGTGGTGGACAGGATAGTTTAGTTTGCTGTAATCATAGACCTGCAAATATTTGTTATAGGGAAAAGGATGGACACCTATCTACAGTTACTTAGTTAAAGGTGGCAGCCTCCTTCAGCATCTTAACCTTCAACCTTAACCTTATCATTCAGCCTCTTAGCCTTTGATCACATTAGACTTATGGGAGGAGAGCTGAACTCTCCAGCTCCATCTATTGGATGTAGCAATTCTCAAGTCACATGTGACTCACTTTGCCTTGCAATCTGAAAAGGATTCAAGCCAAGCAAGGTTAGCTCATCTGCAGACAGCTGTTTTAGGGTGTTGCCCCTCATCAGTTCAGATAGAACTTACTGGCTGACTGGGTGAGAGGCATTGAGTGTGACTCTGAAGGGGTATTGTATCTCTCTAGGGAGAAGCACCATGTCATTGTGTGGGGATTTATCGCCTTTTATACTCCACTGGGTATTTGCATATTTCAAAGGGCTTATGGGAAGAGAGCTGAACTCTCCAGCGCCATCTATTAATAACATTCACTTCGCTTCTCAGCCTTTTCTTAGATCAAGTGTAGTATTTGTTCTTATCAAAACCTTAGCGGTGATGGCAAGCTGATATAGAGGTGCAGGTGCTGCACACTGGAGGACTTAGGAAATGGCTGCATTATAGGTGAGGACTATGGACCCATCCCCAGATCTTGGCCATGTTAGGGTCAATGAGATTTGGAATCTCTAAGTGTAAAGTGTCCCAGGAGTGGTGACCCTGAACTCACTGGGTTTGGGACCCCATTTGAGAGACAGCACATTGCATGCACTTTAATTTTCCATGTCCCATCGAGCACACGCCTCTATTTCCTGGCTTCTGACCAGGCAATATAAGGAATTTTTATCATTCCTGTCAGTCGTCCGGGCAGTATTCACTGTGCACATCCATATTTATTTCACTTATTTTTCAAGTGAGGGTTAGTTAATCTTGTCGTGTTTTTTATATGAGGATTGAGTGATGCGTTCTACTTCTGGGATCCTCCCGAGCTCTAAGGAGAGAATGTCTGGCCATTTAATTCCTTTCTCCCCTGGGTCTTCCGACACTTTGGCAATGGACCGTTGTTCTTGTAACCTTTTGGCCCAGAGAGGGATTAAGATAATAGGTTTAGCAGGAGACAATCTCTTTTAAGAGTGGGTCTGCGACAAATCGTGTTGCTGCTGTAAACCCGCGACCTAGTCCTCACTGTGCGGAATTCAGTTTAATAGAACTCAACTCAATCTCTTATTACTGCTCTTATTCTTTCTTGTCTTGACTCCTGTAACTCCCTGCTTATCGGTCTCCCTCTCTGTAAACTCTCCCCTCTCCAATCTGTCCTGAATGCAGCAGCCAGGCTTATCTTTCTCTCTAGCCGCTATACTGATGCCTCTACCCTGTGTATTTCACTGCACTGGTTGCTCATTCGGTACAGAATACAACAGAAACTCATCACTGTCACCTATAATGCTCTCCACAGCGCTGCACCGCCTACATCTCTTTCCCTCATCTCTGTCTACCACCCTACCCGGTCTCTCCACAGCGCTGCACCCCCTACATCTCCTCCCTCATCTCTGTCTACCACCCTACCCGGTCTCTCCACAGCGCTGCACCCCCTACATCTCCTCCCTCATCGCTGTCTACCACCCTACCCAGTCTCTCCACAGTGCTGTACCCCCTACATCTCCTCCCTCACCTCTGTCTACCACCCTACCCGGTCTCTCCACAGTGCTGCACCCCCTACATCTCCTCCCTCATCTCTGTCTACCACCCTACCCGCTCTCTCCACAGCTCTGCGCCCACCTACATCTCCTCCATCATCTCTGTCTACCACCCTACCCGGTCTCTACACTGTGCTGCACCCCCTACATCTCCTCCCTCATCTCTGTCTACCACCCATCCAGGTCTCTCCACAGTGCTGCACCCCCTACATCTCCTCCCTCATGGCTGTCTACCACCCTACCCGGTCTCCTTACATCGCTGCACCCCCTACATCTCCTCCCTCATCTCTGTCTACCACTCTACCTGGCCTCTCCACAGCGCTGCACCCCCTCCCCAACATCTCCTCCTTAATCTCTGTCTACCACCCTATCCAGTCTCTCTACAGTGCTGCAGCCCCTACATCTCCTCCCTCATCTCTGTCTACCACCCTACCCGGTCTCTCCACAGTGCTGCACCCCATACATCTCCTCCCTCATCTCTGTCTACCACCCTTCCCGGTCTCTCCACAGTGCTGCACCCCCTACATCTCCTCCCTCATCTCTGTCTACCACCCTACCCAGTCTCTCCACAGCACTGCACCCCCTACATCTCCTCCCTCATCTCTGTCTACCACCCTACCCGCGCACTCCACAGTGCTGCACCCCCTACATCTCCTCCCTCATCTCTGTCTACCACCCTACCCGGTCTCTCCACAGTGCTGCACCCCCTACATCTCCTCCCTCATCTCTGTCTACCACCCTACCCGCTCTCTCCACAGCTCTGCGCCCACCTACATCTCCTCCCTCATCTCTGTCTACCACCCTACCCGGTCTCTCCACAGTGCGGCACCCCCTACATCTCCTCCCTCATCTCTGTCTACCACCCTACCTGCTCTCTCCACAGTGCTGCACCCCCTACATCTCCTCCCTCATCTCTCTCTACCACCCTACCCGGTCTCTCCACAGTGCTGCACCTCCTACATCTCCTCCCTCATCTCTGTCTACCACCCTACCCGCTCTCTCCACAGCACTGCACCCCCTACATCTCCTCCCTCATCTCTGTCTACCACCCTACCCGCTCTCTCCACAGTGCTGCACCCCCTACATCTCCTCCCTCATCTCTGTCTACCACCCTACCCGCTCTCTCCACAGTGCTGCACCCCCTACATCTCCTTCCTCATCTCTGTCTACCACCCTACCCACTCTCCACAGCGCTGCACCCCCTACATCTCCTCCCTCATCTCTGTCTACCACCCTACCCAATCTCTCCACAGTGCTGCACCCCCTACATCTCCTCCTTCATCTCTGTCTACCACCCTACTCGGTCTCTCCGCTCTGCTGATGACCTTAGACTACATTCCTCAGTCATCTGAACCTCCCATGCCCGTCTCCAAGATTTTTCACATGCGGCACCTGTTCTCTGGAACAAGCTTCCCCACATGATCAGACACACAACCCTCACAGCTTTTAGCATGCCCTGGGAACACATCTTCTTAGGCAGGACTATCAAGATCCTTGATTGGTAACCCCCTGCTTCCTGTCACACACATCTGTCACTCCCTGCCTTGGGGCATCGCAGGCATTATCTTATAGAGATGTTTGGTGTGGGTGGCGGTTTTCCATTTTTTTTTTTTTTTATATGTAAACCACACCCTTTAATTGCCATGGCTTGCCCATTGTAAACCAAGCTTCTCACCCTTTGTTTCCCCCCATCACCCTAATAGAAATTTGTAAGCCTTGGGAGCAGGGCCTTTACCCTTGTGTCTCTCTGAAGTAGTTTTTGCGGGATTATGTTTTTTTTTTTTTGTTGTATTTATCCCCTCAAAATTGTAAAGTGCTGTGGAAAATGTTGGGCTAATAAAAAAGATTATTATTAACAGAGGAATGAATATATCACCTGTGTCGGGGGAAAGGGTTTGGGAGCTGTCATCAGAGTCAGAGGCAAAACCTTCTTTTGGTCAACAAAAACAGGTTTTAAAAGGGTTTGGGTTTTAGAGTGGGGTAAAATTTACATCATATCATTTCAATTTCTGATTAAAAATTTGAAATAAAATTTTGTTCAATCATAATACTTTTGGGTTACTTCAAAAAACATTTTTTTTATTTTATGTAAGCAGTTCCCTTTTAATTAGCGTTGTTTGATTTAATTATTAATTGCGCATATACCGGGAAAAACCATCATCCTTAAAGTATTTCAAAAAAACAAGAAAAAAAAACTTCAAACCCATTTTTTTCCATTTTAAAATCAGTGGTATGAAGCGGGTGGCCCCGCCGCGGCCCGGGCCCCGGGCGCACCGGGGCCCCGCCCCCCCCCCCCCCGGGGTGGCCCCGGGGAGAGCTTGGGCCCTGGTATGGAGCCCCTCCCCTGCCGTCGCCCCCGCACCCTTTTTCCGGCCGAGGCCCGGGCGCGCCCGGGCGCTTTCTTGTAAATTTAAAGGGCGGGGGCCCCCCGGTAATTGGTTATGCCGGAGCTTCCCCTTTTTAGGGTTTTTTCACCCACAATCAACCTTGTGGATCTGTGTTGTTTTGGTCCCAAAGAAAAAAGCATTCCTTAATTTGAAATTTTTTGGCCTTTAAAAGGGTGTCCCAGATCTTTGCCTTTCCGACTCCGAACTCTGCCCCCTGCCCCTGACCTTCTCCTGCCCGACCCCCAAACCATTGGCCGCCCTGCCCTTAAAGCCTCCCCACGACAAAATTTTTTGGCTTTAATTTTCGTACCTCGCGGCCCTCCGGGCCGCCACCGCAAGCAAGTCCGTCGGGGTAGCAACCCTGGAGCCTCACGGCTGCAGCAATCCACCCTGCTTTGGGCGGGTTTTTGGGTGAAAACCAGGACCTATTAGATCCGCTCCCTGGGCAGTTTTTTGCCATCGCTTGCGGTGGTCCAGTGGTCCCAACTAGCCTTACATTTAAATTTCAGCCGGACCCGCCAAGGTGCCCCTTTTGCCAAGTCTTGCTTTTCCCCTCACGACCATTTCCCCCAAACAGTCACAGCAGTCCCCCAACAAGCACAGCAATTGGGTAGTTTGTCCCCCTTTTGAGCGTCAACTCCTGGCCCCCCAGCAGCAGCAAAACTGCCTCTTCGCCGGTGTTCAAACCCCCCAGCATTTCCCGTTTCAACCAGGGGCCAAAGTTTCCCCCTTTCCTTTCCCCCCAAGTTCGAGGGGGACCGAAGTTTGCAGAGGTTTTATCCGCAGTCCTCCATGCTGTGGATGAGGGGGCCGCCAGTTTTTTACGAAATGTCAAAAGGGTGGGTTCGTGGTGACCGCTATCGGGGAAAAGCCGGCCTGGGGCGAACCCCTTTTGGGCCGGAATACCCTGTATTGCCGGACTACAGGTTTTTCCCCCTCCTAAATTTCCCCCCCCCACAGCATTTCGAGGGGGCCGGCGGGATCGGCTTCTGCGGGACGCCCTTTTTGAACTACCCCAGGGGATTCCCCCCGTGGGAGTTTTTATCGGTCCAATTTTCCGCCTCCCCCACCCTCCAGCTGGGCCATGGAAAGGGGACGCCGCTCCTGCGCCCATTCAAGAAAGGGGCTGCAAGCAGAGAAAGGGGGCCCGGGGAGCAAGATATCTCCCTCTTCTTTGAGAAAATTTAAACCCATTTGGCCACTCGATAGACGTGCATTTTCGAGGACAGCGGGAACTCCGCCGTAGCGTGACTTGGCAAACCTCGCCTTTAACCTCGTCTGGCTCCCGTGTTCCGAAGTCTCCGCTGCCTCCCCCACGGTTTACTAAAAAACCCATGCGGTGGATCGGGGCACACTTGTCGAGTTAGAGCTGTCCCGCCCCCCGGAGGGAAAACCTTGCCTCACGGCCCAGTCCGGCCCCATTTCCGTGGGAGTTTCCGCAGGTCCTCAGCGGTGGGAAACCTCGCACCTGGGCCTCTTTTCCTTCCACGATGATGTTGCCGGGGGAGGTAAGACGGATGCGGGCCATCCTTGGGGTCCCTTTTTCCCTGGACTGGCCCCGGGGGAACTTCTTTCATGCCTCCCTGGTGTCTCCTATCGCTTCCCTGACCCGTTGGAGAGCCGTTGCTTATCTTTCGTCAGTGGGGGCTTTTAGCGACTCCATTCAGTTATAACCCGGCCAGTGACCCTCCGGAGAGGTCCACACAGGAGAGATTCCTTTCACGTCCTCCCTCCGCCTCTTCGGTGATTGTTGGGGCTCCCCTGCTGAAAAGTCACCCCTACGCTTGATTGGAAAGACGGGCAAATCCTGCATTGGGGATGGAGTGCCAGGATCTCTGTTTGGGGGGCCCACGCCCGGGGGCCATTTCCCCCCCATCGTTCCCGTCAAAGCCTCTAAAAGGGTCTGCTAGGGAGTCCCAGGTTTTTTGGAGATGTTTTCTGGGAAAAACAGGCTGGAAGCTACCGCCCTGGCTGTATGACGTGCATAGACCCCTCCCCGGAACCAGCCCCCCTTGGGTTTGGGCACCCTCTTTTGTGCCCGAGTTCAGGCCAGTCGGCCTACGTTCAGGAGAATTTGTTAAAAGGTTTCTACACAATCCTCCTCCCCTGCAGGCGGGTTTTTCTTCTACGCCAAAAAAAAGACGGTTCCTTGTCGTGTATTGATTACGAGGTAAACAAGATCACGGGAAGAATCGTACCCTTACCCTGATAAACTGAGCTCTTTGTCGCTCCCTGGAGCAAGGTGTTTACCAAAAGGACCTACGTGGTGATAACCTATCAGAATTTGGAAGGGGGCGAGTGGGGAAAAAGGGTTTCAACACACGGACGGGCATTTCGAGTATCCGTGAAGCCCTTGGGCTATGCAAACCCCCCCATATTTCAGGGTCGCAAAGAGTATTAGGAATTGGTACACCCGCGTCATGGAATCTGGACGATATTCGATTTTTTCCCCTGACATACAGACTCTCAGGTAAATAGCCTGGTCCTGTGATCTGCGGAACTCAACTTATGCCCCAAACTGAAGAAGTGTCGTTCCCCAGGGCCCCCTTTTCCCTTTCCCTTTGGGACACAGTTCCTTGGGTCTGAGATGGACCCAGCTAAACTCTCGTGATCCAGCAGTGGCCCGCCCCTTTGCTTCAGGCGTTCAACGTTCCAGGGTTTGCCAACACTACGGGAGTTCATTCCCCCTTTTTCGCGGTGGGTTTCCCCTCGTGGCTCCTCACCCAAAGAACTCAATTTCCCAAATGTTGCCCCCGCTGCCCAGGAAATTCTCCCCAATGAAGACGGTTTTTCAGCCCTATTGGGTCCGTTCAGATCCGGGGAAAAAACCCTTTAGCTAGAGGTGGATGCCTCTTTCCCGGGGGCGGGGGTCCTGACCCCAAAGGGGCCCCAAAGGCAAGACTGTGAAAATGTGTTTTTTTTTTCTAAGACCTTCTCACGGCAGAACGAAATTTTTTTCCCATTGGGAAGGGGGCTGTTGGGCCCAAAAATTGGCCCCGGGGGGGGGCGACATCGTGGGGGAGCTCGACTCCATTTGCGTCTTTACAGCCTAAGAAACTCCCCTACCCCCCAGACGGCCCAGCTTTTTTAAAACCTTTCCCGGCCCGGTGGTCTTTTTTTTCTCACTTTTGATTTTAAGATCCACTTTCCCATGGCGAGAAAAAGTCAAGGCGATGCCCCTCCCCTGCTTCTGACATTTCCGGGAAGAACCCGTTTTCCCGCACATCTTGGTCCGAACGGCGGTTTTATGTGGCTCCCCCTTTATTCCGTGTTTCCTCCCGGGGAAAAACCTACGTGCTTCCCGCACTCGGAGGAGAATTCGGGTTGGGGGGATAGTTTTTTTGGCCCGGCCCCCCCGGGATAGAAAATCCACCCCCTATCTCGGCCCCCTTTTGACCAATTGCTCCAAATGTCAAGGACTTCGTTCCTCCTGCACCACGTGGGCCAAAACAAAGGGCCCTGCCCCAAAGGCCCCCAGGGCCCCTTAGTCCCCCGCCTGTTCCGGAGTCCCATGGACACACATAGGCATGGACTTATCACGGACCTTCCTCCCACCTTGAAACTCGGTATTGGGTGGTCACTGACCGATTTTCAAAGTGTCCCCCTTTGTGCCGCTTCCGGGGTTTTTTTTCTCCCCAATTGGAGGCCACTTCTTCCATCACATTTTTCCGCTCGGTTTACCATCCCATTTTTCCCATCGAGGCGTCCAATTTGTCTCTAAGTTTTGGCGTGCCCTTTTCCCCCTTGCAAATCAAGCTAGCCTTTCATCCGCAACCACCCCAGACAAAAGGGCAGGTGGAGAGGGAAACCAGATTTGGGGGAGATTACGCACTTTGGTCCGGCCCGGACAAATGGTCCGAACTGCTTTCCCGGGGCCAGTTCTCATATAACCCTGGACTCGCTCATGGGCCCTTCCCCATCCCTTTTGGGGGTATGGGGTCATCCGCCTCCCCCTCCCATTTACTTCGGCCCCCGGGTTCCCGCCATGGAAAAACCAGGTTGGGGTTTGGGGTAATTTGGGGAGGACCCGACACCTTACTCCAGGCTTCAGCCCCTGAAGACCAGCTGACAAAGGAAAGATCTTCCCAAGTTCTCCCCCAAGGGGTAAAGTATGGTCTCTTCTAAATCTCGCCCCAAGATCCCGTATAAATTGGGGCCGCGGTTTCTGAGACCTTTCAGAGGACTTCGGGAACTGAATCGGTTTTCCTAAAGCTCTGCCTACCTCTTTCTCCGGTTTCCAAAGCCTTTCCGTTCCCTCCCAAAGCCTCTGGTCTTGAACCCGGGTTCCCCCGAAGGCGCTATCCGTCTCCGGGGACTAGAGTCCCCTGATGTTTTTGAAGTGAAGGACATCTTGGGGAAAAGAAGACCTAGGGGGAAGCGGTTCTTTCTTGAACGGAGGGGCTTCGGCCCCGAAAGGGGGTTGCGAACTGGAGCCAATATCCGAACCCAAAATCTGATTGTAAGTCCTTCAGCCTAAGAAGAGGGGGGGGACCTAAGGAAAGGCGTATGAGCGGGGATCCGCTCCTCGGCCCGCGGGCCCGGGCGCACCCGGGCCCCCCCCCTGGTGCTGCCGGGGTCGGGTGGCGTCGTGGCCGGGGAGCTGGGTCCGTGGGCATGGAGACTTTTGACCCCGTTCCGTCACATCCACGCCCTTGCCGGGGGCGAGCGGCGGTTTCCCCCGGGCGCGCGCGTTCTTTTAAATTTAAAAAGGGGAGCGGGCCCGGGAATTGGGGTAATTGCCGGGGCCCTTTCCCCCATTTATGGTTTTTTCCCCACAAACACTCCTTGTGAATCTTGTTGCCCTCGTCCCTGAAAAAGGTCCCTTTAAATGTATCTTTCCTTACCGGTACCAGACCCTTTTCCACATTTCTCGACTCCGAACCTCTGCCCCCGCCCCACCTTCCTGCCTGTCCCTGACCCTGAACCATTGCCGCCAGCCCTGACCCTTTTCCTTTCCCACGACATGATTTTTGGCTTAATTCTGTACCCTGAAAACCCTTTGGGCCCCCCCGCAGCCCCCGGTCAGGGGGAGCAAACCCGGTAGGGAATCCCCCCGAGCAAGTCCATCCCGCTTTTGGGCGGGGTCTGGGAAAAAACCGGGACCTACTTTGACCCGCCCTGGCACGGGTTTTTGCCATCGCTTGCGGGGGTCCAGTGGATCCAACCTAGCCGTTAAGGTACCTTGACTTAAAAAAAGGTCTTGACTAAAGGGATTTTGATGTAAAACAGTCGCCGGCCATTTTGCTTTGGGGGTGAGAGTGAAGGGGCGGAGGTTGCGCCCTCTTGTCAAAAACCTGATATAACCATCCCTTTAATTTTAAACAAGTGATCTGCTCTGCAAACCCCTCACCCTTACAGAATTTGTTGAACCCTCCTAAGTGAAGGGGAAAAAAATGGAGAATTTAAAATCCCCCGATCTCCCTCCACCTCCAAACTCCCCAGCTTTTCTCTGATTTCAATGTGAATACACTTAATTTAAAAAATGGGTTTAAATTTTTTACATTTTCTTTTATTTTCTGTTTACAGGTTTTTATTGGTATGTGTTTGTTAAAAAAAATTTTGGGGGTGGGGTTTTTGGGGAGCATGGAGCAGATTAATGAGGTTTCAATTAATTTCTATGGAAAAATTTGCTTAGACATAAGAGCAATTTGAGTTAAGAGCAAGGTAACAGAATGAATTAAACTTGTATCTCATTATCCCACTGTACTAGGAATACAAGTTGTTTATTGTTGGAGGTGGCTAAAGAATTTTTTTTTTTAATGGTCCTAGAACATTAAGTAATAGACTGTAACAGAAATCATCCCACATTCCAGTCAGCATAGATATACACAAATGTGTACTATCAGAAAATGAATACGTTTTCCAAAAATATTGAGTTGTTCATCTTTTTTTGTTAAGGAGCTACAAATGATTTTATCACCTTCTGTGATCTCTCTGGTTCCCCAAGTGACCGACCTGTGTACTTCTCCCCCCCTGCTGTTTGTCTTATCTGATAGCAGGGAGTGATGTCATCACACAGGTCGGGGCCAGCAGTGAGAGCTTGTGTGTTATCTGATCTTTCAGACAAAAGACAGTAATTACTATGTTGTTTACATTAGCTCAGAAGCTTCTCAGGACCTCAGAGAAGGTAATTTAGCTAATCTAAACTGATAAACAGAGAAGTTGAATACACGGAGCTCATACGCTAATTACAGACAGCTTGACCAGGAAGTGACAGAACCAGGCAGCATTATTTCATTCATGCATCCTATGAAACTGTTAGATAAGACAACCCCTTTAAGCCCTCCTGCGTCTGTTGGAAATTATGAATAATTTAATTTAAGACTGAAGAACTAAGAAATGTTTATTATCTCTATAACTGTGTCAGGCAGAGCAAGGTCATCAGCAAATTCCTAAATGCTAGAAATTAATTTAAAACTCATTGAATAATCGAGAAGTTGCTTAACCCTATATTGTCTCTGACAAGTGCATCTTTATGCATTTTTTTTGTGTGACACTGTTGCCTTTTTTATGCATTTGGGTGGATTACATGTCCTCAGGGATTAAATAAAGAATGTTTTAATAACAGGTGAATCCTTTAGAAACGTCTTGTGGAAACCAAAATCTAGAATGTATGAATGAGTATATCTTATGTTTATTTTAATTTTAACTCTACACACCATACGGTGCCCTCCCCAAGGAGAGATGTCCCCTTTCTGAGCCACTCATTGCCCTCCACCCAGCCAGCCAGTATCACTCTGCTCTGCACTGATGAGTGGCAAAACCCTGAAACAGCTGTTTGCAGATAGGTGATGCTGGCTTGGCTAATATCCCTTTTGCTTTCTCAAGACTCAGTGGGTCAATAGCAAATTGAGGATTTGTTACATCCAATAGAGAGTGCTTGAGCTTCTCAGCTCCTTTCCCATAATGCCTTGTGAGGAACAGAGTGTAGAAAGAGGTAAAACTGCAAGGAAAAGTAAGTGAACCCTTGGATTTCTGTATTTGTTACTGATAAAATATGGTCTAACCATTATCCAAGATGTTTTTTCTGATTTGCAGAACCACATATTGTTTCTAGTCTGTATGTGGAGGAGTGGCTGCCTCCATTTTTCTTTTTTGCACTCCACCCACTTTCCCAGGCTTTTTAATCATTGCAGTGTAACTTAAAATCTGGTTCCTTCATTCCCTGGATTATGGAGGTCTGAATAGGACCCAAACGAGAGGTAACAATAGTGTAGGACCACCTGTCTGAGATCCCGTTGAAGTTCGGAGGTGGCTTAAGCTGTTTTGATCAAAAGTGTGAACTGAGAATCTCAAAAGTTTTTTTTCATATATCCTAGATAGCAGAAATGCTTTTTCAAAAAGGGCCCATGTCCCTTTTTGTTCTTTAGTTTATAGTGGCTACTGATTTTGGAAGTGTAAACCTTATCCATCTCAATTGTAGACAAAAAAAAGTTTTTGAATAAAATACACAGACGCTGTATGTTTATGTCTTTTTTGAGCACTTGGAATAAACACAGTGCGGGAGAAATGTAATGAACTATTAATTAAATAACCTTGAGATCCCCCCTTACGAAATCATCTTCCCAAAAATTTCCAAAGGCTGAAACATGGGCCCGACTGGGGTAAAAGCGTCCTGGCCAAAACCCCCCCCAGCCCACATACACTTCCACCTCCAAAATTTCCCCCGGGCATGACCCCGCCATGGTAAAAAAAACAATATAACAGGTAAGAAAATAAAATAGTGCGGGAAACCCCAAACAAAGGGAAGGGGGGAGGTAGCATGCTTTTACAATCGGGACAATGTACACTGCTACTTTACAAATGCTAATATAGCCCACAAACACCCAATTTTGAGACACAAGAGGTCAAACACCAACTTTGGTAAAACCCTCAATGACGGAATACAGCACGTCACCCTTCGAAGCAAAAAAACCCCTGCATCCAGGGATTAAGGTGGTTTCTTGATGAGTTGCTATTTCTCTTTTCTTTTCCATCCGTCCGACCTTTGGGA
>JAODAL010051339.1:0-26741 GCA_025379985.1 Phyllomedusa bahiana
AAAAAAATGGGGGTTTGAAAGACCCTTTTTCCCGGGCCTTTTTTAAAAATGTGGGGGTCATGCAGGTTTGGAACTCATGCTGTGGGCCCAGAACAGGTATAGTCAATGTCCAGTGAAACTAAAATGGTGGTTGAAAGACTCCTTTTTTCCGGGCACTTTTTAAATGTGGGGTCATGCAGGTTTGGGGCTCATGCTGCGTTCCAGGACAGGGATATTCAATGTCCAGTTCAAGTAAAATGATGTTCATTTTCATACTGCCTTCTGGCACTTTTAATTTGTGGGTGATGCAGTTTAAGGTCAGGCTGTGGTACAAGACAGGGATAGTGAATGGTGTGTGACTTTTTTTCTGTGGCTTTTATAGCCTAAGTGTTGTGCCTAAGATGTAGCAGGTATCCATTTGACTGTTGTGGCTGTTAATTCCAGCTTCTCCAGCCCTGTTTGGGTGTAAGAATGAAGGTGCTGTTGCTCTCCCATAGACTTTAATGGTCATCGGAGATGATCGACTATCGACTATCGAAAACCTTATCAATGGTGGCCGACTATCGACTATCGATCGATGTCGATAGCCAACGTAATCGCTCAACACTAATAACCACTTCTTCAGGTTTTATGCATATAACTGCCGTTTGCTTAAAAATCGATAATTAGATTAATATTACTAAATAAAATGAATGGTTGTGCATCCACAGATTTTAAGGCCTCTATATAGATAGGGAATTCCTTCCTCCATCACCCAATCTCTTCACTGAAACATTTGCTGAATGCATGGCAACCATGGGCCTAATGATTGTGTAAAAGTAGGGTATAATAACAAAGGGCCACATGTATGAAACGGTTTTGGTCTAAAACTCACTTTTTTCCTCATAAGTCTTTATGGGGATAAAAGTGAGTTTTAGACCAAAACCGTTTCATACATGTGGCCCAAAGTGTTAATTGTACACTGTGCTGCAATACTTTGGCATTGTACTATAGCGTACATGGGATTGCACCTCTAGGTATCAAGAACCCTAGGGGGACTAAAAAAAAAATTAAGAAAAAAAAAGCTTGCAAACAAAAAGCATTAAATGTTCAGAAGAATGTTCCCTTTCTGGCATCTAGAATATAAAAAATAATAAATTAATATACTTAGCATCTCTGCATTTGTTAAAAATCTGATTTATCAAAATTGGTGAATGCAGTGAAAAAAAAAATCCCAACTGAATTCGTGCTTATTCTTTACCTCCTTTAAAAGGTAGGAATAAAAAGTGATGAAAAAAAGTCATATGGACCACAGAATGAGTCTTTCAAGGTGAATAAAACCCCAGTGAAGTAGGGGTGGCAGTTCCTGATACTACAGCTCATCTCTTTAGGGCTGGGCAGAGCTAGCCTTATGTACCAAGCACAACTCTCCTTAATTGCATGTCACCAGTGTTAGTTCTGGGGATCAGACAAATTATAATATGGCATCACTAAAAATCATGGATCACATCACAGAGAAAGAGTCTCTATAGTTGGAAAGTTGACAGTTTCTAGACTGTTTTTATTCTGTCTTTAATTTCTGTGTATTAATATCATCTTTACCTAATTTCTTTAATTGTTTGGGGTTCCCCATAACAGGTGGTTATAAACTAAACTCCTGTAGAGCTTGTTTGTAAGGCTCCCACTGATACTATTGTTTACACAAGGAATTATGCAAGCACTAATTATGGGGCACTCTTCAAGCAATCCTAATGAATTCACAACCTGTATTTCTCCCCACTGCTTATAGCTAGAGTCTGTACCCATTCTAATCAACTAAGCTTTAACATAGATTATATTGCAAAATGTGAGCTTTTAATGTACCTTCTAATTAAAATTAGGTCTCATGTCTTAACAGCTTTATAGGCCCCTGGGCACAGCAGTCTTCTGGGTCCTGCCTACTCAACCAGTCATAGGATGTTCAGGCGGGTCACCCTCTTCAACATTTCCATTTCCAAAGAAGGAGGAATTTTATTATTTTTGTCAGAGAGTAGACATGTCTGCATTTATGAGAGAAAAGGTGTAGTTTTTATTTCTTGCCAGCAATTCAAATGGCAGAATTTCTCTCCCAAATGCAGAGGTGTTTGCTCTTCACTACAAGTCAGAATTTTTCTCTTTTCGCCAAGTTAGCGGGAGATTTTAAATTTGATGCAGCTGATTGGAAAATTAGTCTTAAATTCTGGGTTGTGTATAAATTAGCTTTAGCTGCTATGCTTGTGCGGACCCTAAGAAACTTCCCAGCATACCGATTTATCAATACTGCATTGACATTACTTAGGATTAGTGATGAGCGATTGTGTCAACTATCGTCATCGGATCGATTGTCGATATCGTCAATTATCATGCCGATATCCAATAGTCGATAATAGATTATCGCCGATGACCATTAAAGTCTATGGGAGAGGAACAACACCTTTATTCTTACACCCAAACAGGGGTGGAGAAGCTGGAATTAACATCCACAACAGTAAAATGGATACGTGCTACATCTTAGGCCACACAATTAGGCAACAAGAGTCACAGAAAAAAACTCACAGACTATTCACTATCTCTGTCCTGTACCACAGCATGATCCTTAAACCTGATTGACCCACAAATTAAAAAGTGCCAGAAGGCAGTATTATTTGAACCATCATTTTACTTGAATTGGACATTGACTATCCCTGTCCTGGAACGCATCATGACCCTTAAACCTGTCTGACCCACAGATTAAAATGTGCCGGAAAAAGGAGTCTTTCAACCACCATTTTAGTTGAACTGGACATTGACTATACCTGTCCTGGGCCACAGCATGAGCCCCAAACCTGCATGACCCCCAGATTAAAAGAGTACTGGAAAAAGGAGTCTTTCAACCACCATTTTAGTTGAACTGGACCTTGAGCCACTCTTGACAATTGTGAAGAACAAATGTCTGTTAGAAACCACATTCTTTACAATATGACCTGTAGTATAGCTGCGTTTCACAGCAACATACTCCAAAAATTCAAAACATGACCTATGAGCCCCTCTTGACAATTGTGAAGAACAAATGTCTATTAGAAACCACTTTTTTTTACAATAGGACCTTTAGAATAGCTGCATTTCACAGCAACATGCCCCCAAAAAATTCAAAACATGACCCTTGAGCCACTCTTGACAATTGTGAATAACAAATGTCTGTTAGAAACCACATTTTTTACAATAGGACCTATAATATAGCTGCATTTCACTGCAGCATGACCTGAAAAATTGTAAAAATGACTTCTCAACCACTATTAAAAATTGTGAGGGAGAAATGCCACTTAGAAGACACATTTCTGTTCAAAAGGACCATGAGTATAGCTGTTTCTCACAGCACCATGACCCCAAAACCATTGACCGTAAAAAAAATTCTAAAGATAAAGTGAGTAAATGGAATACGGTTTTTTCATGAAACCTTGGTGTCTTTTATAGTCTCCTCACCGCAAAACCAGCAAAATGAACTTTTGGGAACTGAGAATAAAAATTGCAGTAAAAAATGATCATTTTAAAAAAAAAGTTTTCAAGAGGACCATTTCTTTTGGAAGAGGAATGTGAAGCAGACCGGCAACAAATCGGTGACTTCGGCAATTGGGGCCACAACATCATCAGTTATCCATGCCTGATTCATCTTGATGAAAGTCAAACGATCCACATTATCTGTGGAAAGCCGGATGCGTTTGTCTGTAATGACTCCTCCAGCTGTGCTGAAGGTCCGCTCAGATATGACGCTGGCTGCTGGGCAGGACAACACCTCTATGGCGTGGCGAGCGAGCTTGGGCCATTCATCCATTTTGGATACCCAGAAGTTGATTGGGTCCGGAACACATCCAAAAACATCGGTGTTGAGACGCAAATAGTCGTGCACCATGATCTTAAGCCGGTATGTGTGTTGTATGTGTGCCCTGCATTCCATGCGTTGGTGAGGTGGTAAATAAAGATTGCCAGAGGTAACCAATTAGGCTTCTGCCACAATGCCTGCTGCTCCTGCTGCCGCTACGGCTACTTGGCACTCTACTGCTATCACGTTGCTGACGTTTAGAGATGGGCGAATTGATTATAATGAAGTGGAATTCGTTTAGAATGTCAGGAAAACTTCGGTTCTAAACGAAGTCGAAGTTTGTGGGACTTGGGGTGAACGAAGTGTGCTTTTGATTGATAAAATGGCTGCGAGCACATGGCGTTGCATGGGGCAAAGCACTCTGGGAGAAAGAAGGGCATAGCCTGCATGACATGTGCCAATCAGAGACCGGCGGGATTCTGTGACGTCACCGCACTATATAATTCCGGGCGCGACGCTGGGAGCTCACACTCCTCTCACTGTACTGACTAGGGAAGGTGCTGCCGCGGCTGCTTGTAATAGCTTTTATTGAAGAACTGATTTTTATACAGCGATTTTTGGGGGTGTCTCAGCCTGTCTCAGAGACTGCTTCTCTTAACGTTCTCTTTCTGATTTTGTGGGGTATTGGATCTGAAGTCCAGTGTGCGTCCAATGCAGCTGCATATACATTTTAATGCTATTTGCTCACAGCACATTGAATATCCAAGGGGGATCTAAGCCTGTTCCTGTTGTAATCATTTAAAGATCAACAAAGAATAAATCCACAGCACTCAAGGAGTATGCTTATCAATATAGAATAGTTTATGTGTAATTGCAAAGTTTTTACAAAGTTTTTTTACACAATTTTAAAGTTACAGTGAGGTTGTTTCCATATATAAAATCCAAGAGAAATATATTTAACATATATCAAATGTGTCAATATGGCTTAAGGAAATCGTGATCATATTTGGAACGTTTCGACTGATCCTTCAGCCTTTTTCAGCCAGATCACCTTGCAATAATATAGACACTGAACTAGAGATAACTGTATGGAATACTGCGTAGGAGGTAAGTATAATCACAAAGGGACCGCTGGGCCTACACGAACCTCGCCGGCCGCATTCAGTGCCACTTCTCCCTTGCGCCCCAGAGCCACTAGCTTTCTCTAGCCCAGTGGTCTCTCTGTGATTATACTTACCTCCTACGCAGTATTCCATACAGTTATCTCTAGTTCAGTGTCTATATTATTGCAAGGTGATCTGGCTGAAAAAGGCTGAAGGATCAGTCGAAACGTTCCAAATAGGATCACGATTTCCTTAAGCCATATTGACACATTTGATATATGTTAAATATATTTCTCTTGAATTTTATGTATGGAAACAACTTCACTGTAACTTTAAAAATTGCGTAAAAAAACTTTGTAAAAAAACTTTGCAATTACACATAAACTATTCTATACTGATAAGCATACTCCTTGAGTGCTGTGGATTTATTCTTTGTTGATGCTTAATGAGTTGGAATTACTCTTCCACTAAGCACCTCTGTATTGTCTAAGTGCACATCATTATTTAATAATTGTATTCATTTAAAGAAACAGCGTTTTTAGGCCATGTTCACACGGCTTAAAATGGGCCGTATTTCGGTCCGTAATTACGCGCCGAAGTGCGCCAATTACGGGCCGAAAACGGCCCATTCATTACGGTAATTTACAGTTCTCATAGAGAACTATGGATTTACGTCTCCTCTCCCGCCCGGCGAATCCGCCGGGCGGGGAGATAATTGACATGTCACTTTCTAGCGGCGTTTACGCGCTGCTAGCAGTGATTCTCTATGGGCCGGCGAGCTGCCGGCCCCCCGCTCCTCCCCCGCTCCCGCCCCGCCCCCGTCCACACGGCATAATTGCGGGGCGAAATTACGCCCTGCAAATACACCGTGTGAAAATAGCCTTACAATACAAATACCACTTCATTTTTGGCTGCTCAATTCTTTTGCTGTGTAGCGTAGAAAGCACGCCATTGTAACACGCTACAAAGCTCGTAGTTTGTGGTTGCTCAATTGTTTGGCGCAACTTAAATCCAGGGGTTAATTAAGCGTTGTTTTTCTGCTGTTGTGACTAAAATAAACCGTCTTTCACCGCCAAAAAATAAATTTTTCCTGTAGCCTAATTCACAAGCGAAGGTTAATTACAATTTTTTCTCTTGTTGTGTAGCATAGAAAACACGCCATTGTAACACGCTACAAAGCTCGTAGTTTGTGGTTTCTCAATTGCTTGGCACAATTTACATCCAGGGGTTAATTAAGCATTGTTTTTCTGCTGTGGTGACTAAAATAAACCGTCTTTCACTGCCAAAAAATAAATTTTTCCTGTAGCCTAATTCACAAGCGAAGGTTAATTACAATTTTTTCTCTTGTTGTGTAGCGTAGAAAACACGCCATTGTAATACGCTAGAAAGCTCGTAGTTTTTGGTTGCTCAATTCTTTTGCGCAATTTACATCCAGGGGTTAATTAAGCATTATTCTGCAGTTGTACTCAGTAAAAGAAACTTTGTTTTTCACCGCCACAGAAGAAATTCTGTAGCATAATTCATATCCGAAGGTTAATTAAGCCTGTTTGTGCTTTCATATTCAGTAAAATACACAGTTTTTAAACGCCACATACAAGTCAATTTTTCCTGCCCATTTGTGGAGCGCAATTTATATCCAAGGGTAACCCAAGCTTCTTAGTGGGTTCATTTGGAGTCAAATACAGGGTGTGTATTTATCATATACAGATATCTTCATCAAACAGTGTCTGTACATTTTAGAACAAACAATATGTCAGACAGAGAAGTGGCAGGCTCTTCACCTGCAAGTGGCAGAGGCACAAACATCCCAGGTCGCAGCACAGCAAGGGGACGTCGCAGCAGGGGTCACTCGGTGAGGCCACAACTGCCGCTGTCATCTAGCGGCCGTGTGCTGACTAGCAACCCAAGGGTTCTTGATTGGTTGACTAGCTCATCCACTTCCTCCCAGATGACATCTGACAACCCCAGCCAAGAGTCGGTTGGAACGTCAGACACCATCCTTAGTTGGCATGGCCCGGGAGCAGTTCTGCGGCCCTCTCCCGTCCTCATCCCGCCTCTGTCCCATCCGGTTCCCTCAGCCAGAGATCTACTATGTGGTCTGGGCTCAGCGCCACTATATAGCAAGGATGAACAATTTGAGGAGGGCAGTCAGCAGCTACTTGGCAGCGAAGAAATGGGGCCAATATCCCCTGCTTCTTGCAGTAGGCTGCAAAGTATAAATGTGGAGAGTGGGATGGGAGGTCATGTTGTGAGGGGTCAGCCTCTGCATACCAAGACTGGTGATGAGGACAGCAGTGACGATGAAACACAAATAGATGATTATGTAGCCGACCGCACTTGGGAGCCGGGTGAGGCAAAGGCTTCATCATCGTCAGGAGAAGAGGGCATCAGCTCGCGCCAGGCAGCGGCACAGCCAGCAAGTGGGTTGTGTGGCCAGGAGTCAGCAGGGTAGCAGGAGTGTGAGGTCGGGAGCCAAGCGGCCACGGGGTAAAAAACCTGCTTCTCAGGTCCAAGAAAGTAGCGGCACAGGGGCTCAGCGAGGCAGCGGCGGTAGTAGTCACTCAGGGCGGAGCGTTGGTGGTAAAATCCGATACTCGGCGGTGTGGCAGTTCTTTTCTAAGACACAGGAGGAGCCGAATATGGGTATATGAATCCAGATGCTCCTGCTCCTCGCTACTCATGGCGCTAGCAGTCGTTCAGCGAGGCGATTGCAAAGAGACAACAGTATGCGTCCAACCATCCTAAGGTGCAGCAGCTGACCGTGCTCCTGTCCAAGTTGTTGGTACTGCAGTCCCTCCCTTTCTAAATGGTGTACTCTGCACCGTTCAGAGAAATAATGGCTTGTGCCGAGCAGAGATGGAGCGTTCCAAGCTGTAATTTCTTTTAAAAAAAGGCAGTACCAGCACTTCATAAATATGTAGAACAGAAGGTGGGCCAGTCCTTGAGCTTATCGGTTTGTTCCAAGGTGCACGGCAGCGCGGATGTCTGGAGCTGTAACTACGGTTAGGGCCAGTACATGTCCTTTACGGCCCACTGGGTGAATGTGCTTCCTGCCCAGGCACACCAACAACTTGGACAGGACACGCCGCTCCTGTGCCAATGTCCGCCTCCTCCTCCACCTCCACCACCACCATCTCAGCCTCCACAAGTACTGCTCCATCATACCACATGTGTAGGGCACAGCGGTGTCACGCAGTTCTACACCTGGCTTGCCTCGGCGAACGATGTCACACAGGGGAGGAACTGCTCCGCGTCATGCAGCAAGAAATCGATGTGTGGCTTTCTCCGCGCCAACTGCAAATCGGAACCATGGTGACGGACAATGGGAGGAACATGGTGTCCGCGCTGCACCGAGGAGGGAGATGGTCCATGCGCCCTGCATGGCGCACGTGTTCAATCTGGTTGTGAAAAGGTTCCTGAAGTCTTCCACCGATCTTCAGAACATTCTGAAAATGGCCAGGAAACTGTGCATGCTCTTCATCCATTCCTCCAAAGCCAGGAACACCCTCCTCGATTTGCAGCGGCAGAACGGCCTCCCCCAACACACTCTGATATGCAATATTTCCACCCGTTGGATTTCCAGCCTGCACATGTTGGACCGACTGTATGAACAGAGAAAGGCCATTAACGATTTTTTGATGATCCAGGCGGACAGGCGTACTCCCCTGTGTAACTTTGATGTCAGCCAGTGGCAGCTCATGCGTGACACCTGCCGTTTGTTGAGGCCATTCGAGGAGGCAACGTTATTTGTCAGTCGCCAGGACTACGGGATGAATAACGTCATTCCACTGCTTCATGTCCTGGAACAGATGCTGAAAAATCTGTCTGGGCAGGGGACTGGAGATGTGGCGACTACATCTCGCGGCCCCATGAGTCCGGTGGGGACTGAAATGGAGGAGGAGGAGGACATTGGAGCAGAAGCATTGTCTGGTGAAATGAGTGGATTTTCTACCCAGGTGACAAGCAAGGAGGAGCAGGAGCAGCTGGAGGAGGTAGATGGAGATGAGGAAGTCGAGGCAGATGACCCGCAAGCACCGTGGCAGTATACAGTGGAGATGGAGGCAGGGAGCCACTTGGAGTCACTTGTGCAGATGGCCCGCAACATGCTGATTTGCCTGGCTAGTGACAGCCGAATAGTCAGCATTCGGCAGAGGGATGACTTCTGGCTCTCCACCCTATTGGACCCTCGCTACCGGTCCAAAATGGGAGCCTTTTTCCCAGCTATTGAGAGGGAGGACAAACTCAAATACTATAGGGAAATCCTCCGTAGTCAGTTGGCCGCTGCCTATATGCGGCATCATCCCTCCTGTGACAGGTCTGACCGGAGGTTTCTTCAGCGCTCACGTACTACTGCCGCGGCTGTTGGGGGACGGGGGGGCGGGGGGTAGGAGCAGTACCAGCTCCATCAGCAGCAACCTAAGTCTGGAGTCACTGATGAGCAGCTTCCTTCACCCGCATAGTGAGGAGGGCAGTCCCCAGCAGCAGCAGCAGCAGGACCTGGAGCAGACCCTGAACTAACAGGTGGTGGCCTACTTGGACAGCACTCTGCCACCCCAATTAGAAGATCCGCTGGACTACTAGGCAGCCAAACTGGATGTGTGGCCGCAACTTGCTGAGTTTTCAGTGGAGAAGCTGTCCTGCCCGGCCAGTAGTGTGGCATCAGAGCGGGTGTTAGTGCGGCGGGGGCCATCGTTACCCCAAGAAGAACCCGCTTGTCCACGGGCAATGTGGAACGACTAGCCTTTGTCAAGATGAATCAGGCGTGGATCGGCCAGGATTTCCACACACCAATGCCTTACGCGTCAGACTACATCAGCCATGACGCCTCACCCAAACTGTGAGAAATGAGTCTGGGTTCAAACTACCTGCCACAGCCACTATTCTGATGCCACCACCCGCCATATGCCACACATCTGCTGACCTACACACTCTGTCATTGTGCCACTGTCTGACCTCATGCTGCTGCTGCCGTCACCTCCAATCTCTGTCATTGTGCCACTCTGTGGCCTACTCCAGTTTTTGCCACCTCCAGAATGTCATTGTGCCACTGTCTGACCTCATGCTGCTGCTGTAGCTTCTGCCGTGACCTAGACACTGTCATTGTGCCATTCTGTGGCCTATTCCTGTTTTTGCCACCTCCAGAATGTCATTGTGCCACTGTCTGACCTCATGCTGCTGCCGCCGTCACCTCCGCTCTCTGTCATTGTGCCACTCTGTGGCCTACTCCTGTTTTTGCCACCTCCAGAATGTCATTGTGCCACTGTCTGACCTCATGCTGCTGCTGCTGTTGATGCCGTCAACTCCACACTGTGTCATTGTGCCACTCTGTATCCTATTCCTGTTTTTGCCACCTCCAAAATGTCATTGTGCCACTGCTGTGGCTGCTGTGGCTGCCGTCGTCACCTCCACACTATGTCACTAATGTTGCCACCTGAGCTCTCAGCTTGTTTTTTTCCAGCTTTCGCTGGCATGACTTTATCAGGCAACATTCCTGCTTCAGTTTTTTGGTCAGTTTTGCCCTCTTAAGTGCCCAGGGAATTTTATAGTGAAGCGATTCTAAGAGCGGCGGCAGTCATGTGCGTGTCATATTAAAACACAACATTGTATGAAGACCAAACCAAGCTCCCTCTGCATATTTAAGAATGGCACAACATTCTACAGCACCCTGCAGGCTCTGTGCAGCCTGTAATTAGCTGTTTTTTAACGTGATTCGTCCCGAACGAAGTTATTTTTTGTCGGGAAATTCGGCGAAGTGAGCGAACCAAATTTCGAGAAATTCGCCCGTCTCTACTGAGGTTGTTCCACTGTGACATTGGAAGAATGTGAAGCAGACGCAACATATGTCCCCAGTTGATCAATCAGCACGGTCTCCAATTTCTGCATTTTACTCTCTATTTGGGTGGGTGGAAGGAAAGTGCTGAGTTTTGCTTTGTACCGGGGATCGAAGAGGGTGGCCACCCAGTAACTGTTGTTCATGTTGATGGCCTTAATGCGAGGATCATTTTTGAGGAAAAGGAGCATCCAAGCACTCATGTGTGAGATGGAGCCTTGATTTCCCAAGCCTCTGGGTCGAGGGGCACTAGCAAACTGATCTTCCTCATCTTCCTCCTCCGCCTCAAATTCGTCCCAACTCTTTCCAAGGCAGGGACGTTGGTAACGTCGGTGTCCAGGAATACCTCATCCTTCTCCTCCTCCACTTCCTCCGGCACAGCTTCAACACAGACCTGACTTGCCTCAGATGATGCACCCTGGGAGCTGAGGCGCCGCTTTGCACTAGCCCTCGACCCCGATCCACTGCCTAATGAAGACCGATGAAATTGTGAAACTGTCGGGCCTTCTGGATTCGACAGAGAGAGAGGCTCCGTGTTCGTGTCCGTATCTGTATCCATCTCCTCCTCCGTGGCTGGTGTGACCTGATGTTTCAGAGTGTCCAACGATCGTTCCAGAGCTAAGATCACCACAATGCTCATGCTGAAAAGGGCATTGTCCGCACTGACCATTTTGGTGGCTTCATCAAAACTGGCAAGGATGGTGCAGAGCTCTTTCACCTGCCTCCACTCTCGGTGGCTCAACATCACAAGGTTTGCACCGATGTTTGTCAGGCCATGTGTCACTTCGTACTGCGTATTGACATGGCGCTGCTGCCACAATCGCTGGAGCATGTGGAGGGTGGAATTCCAGCACGTTGCCACGTCAACAACGAGACGGTTGACGGGGAGGCCGAGCTGACGCTGCAACGCATCCAGGTGGGACAAAGCAGGGTGCGAACAGCGGAAGTGTGAGCTCAGACCTCGAGCCTTCCTCAGCAGGCAGTCTAGACCCAGGTCGCGCTTTAGAAATTTCTAGACGACAAGGTTCATGACATGTGCCAGGCAAGGGATGTGCTCCAGCCTACCAAACTTAAGGGCGGCCAGCAGATTTAGACCGTTATCGCACAACACCTTCCCTGGCACAAGGTTCTTGTCACCCAGCCAGCGCTCAGTCTCGTTGCGAGGAGCCGTCCACAGCTCCTGACCTGTGTGTTAACGGTCTCCAAGACAGATTAATTTCAACACGGTCTGGTTTCTCTGGGCACATGATGCCACCAGAGGACCTTGGAGGAAAGAACCCTGCACCATCCCTGCGGTTTTAAAGAGCGTGTGCCGAGCCTGAGAGCCACCGTTACCACCAGAGACATCCACCCAGCTCACTCAGTGAGCTGTCACAGAGATATAGCGGCCTTGGCCGTGCTTACTAGTCCATGTGTCGGTGGTCAGATGGACTTTGCCGGACACAGATGCAGACAACGCGCTTGAAATTTTAGATGACATGTGGCTGGTCAGGGTAGGGACGGCTTTTCTGGCAAAGAAATGCCTGCTCGACATCTGGTATTGGGGGCAGGCAAGGGCCATGACGTGGCGGAACCCATCTGTGTCCACCAGATGGAAGGGCAACCTTTCCAAGGCCAAAAGCCTGGCAATGCCGGCATTCAGGCTTTTGGCTTTGGGATGGTTTGGGTTAAAGTGTTTCTTCTGCTCCCAATCCTGGAAGACAGAAGGTTGGCTGGTAGACTGGCCGCTGTACGGCGTGCAGGTCGTCAAACTGGTGGAAGGAGAAGGGGTAGGATGGGTCTCTGGTGGTGCTGGTGGTACTCAGGCGACGGTGGATGCTGAAGCGGAGGCTGATCCTTGATCATGACTCTGAGAGACATGGGCAGCTAAGGAACGCTTGGTGATGGTGGTGGAGGAGGAGGAGACGGAGACAGAGGGTGTGACAGTGGTTGGAAGCCCGGCATCGGTGTGGCATTTTTTGGCCAAGTGTTGCCTCCATTTCAACTCATGCATTCGCTGCATGTGACTAGACATGTTGGTGGTGGTTAAACACCTAAGATTCTTCCCTCTACAGATGCGTTTACGGCAAAGGCGGCATATGACATCACTGGGTGAATCAGGGGCTTGCTCGAAAAAGGCCCAGACTTGAGAGGTCCTGGACCTTTTTGACCGCGATAAGCAAGGAGCAGTGTTTCCGCTGATCGTGTCTGGCGGAATAATCTCAGCGGACTTGTGCGACCGACCTCCCCCTTTTTGAGCGGGGGCCTTATTAACACTACCCCGTCGTCTTCCTCCTCGTCCAGTGATGAAGCGCTCGCAAGCAAATTCTGCTGAAAAGACCACGTTGGATCCACAATGTCGTCATCCTCATCATCAACACAGGTGACATCCTCGTCCTGACATTCTGCATCACGGAGCTGCTTACTACAAGCAACAGGCACTGCAGGGCGTTGCCGACCGCCCGGGATTTTTGCCGATTGACCGGCTTCCTTCTTCTCCTCTGATGGCATCAACGATTGGGCGTCAGAGCAGACAAAATCATCCTGTTTGGCCTCTTGATCTTTGGAAATGCCTTCTGACCCCAACCACATTTTGACATCAAAGAGGTCTTCAGAAGATGGATTATACACAGTGGTGGGTACACGAGTTTATATTTGGGCTGACTTCACTTCATGTTGGACGGATGCTGATGATGATGATGATGACATTTGTGGCCGTGACTGGGAGTACGAGGAGATAAGACTGCTGGATGCAGGTTGCATTAACCACTGAAGAACAGATTGGCGACGCTGTTCGTTACTGAGATTCACAGGGCCCTGACCCAGCGATGACAGGCCTGACGGTCCTGCAACCGACGAGCACTGTCGCCAGCACTGGAAGGAGCACCTTCTCTCGTACCCCTACCTCCATATCCTACACCCCTCTTTGCTCGCTTACCACCTGCATTTCGCTCCATGTTCAGAAAGACAGAAATTTAAAAAGGTATGGAAGAGTTTTTGACATTCTCTTATTGAAAGACAGCAAATCACAGCTATTCTTAAATCCCTCTAATTTCCTACAGCCAACTAGGATTAGAAACTGAATTGTTTCTAGTGAATACCTGTGAATTGCGGTCTGGTGGAAGAAACATAACACAAAATCAACAGTGTTCTTCCTTCAGTCCCAGGGATTTACAACTGCCCAGTAGGATTAGGAATTGATAGTTTTCCACAAACTATCATACAAGTGCGCTATCTGCGCCAAACTGAGATTCTCCGAGCGCAATAAAACTGTTCAGAAGTTACACGGATGAGAAATTGTGTTTTTTGCAGCAATGACAAACGAGAACAGTTATTAGAAAATGTTTCTATCAAAATTGTCGTACAACGTGGCTATTTAAAAAAAACTAAGGCCGCTCCACGTGCAATACAGCTATTTAAAAGTTATACGGATAACAAACAGTTTTTTTCGCACCAATGAAATACACCAACAGTAACTACAAAATTTCTGTATCCAAATTTAAGTACAAGGTGGCTATTTGAAAAAAACTGGGGCGAACCAAAGTGCAATACAGCTATTTAAAAGTTATACGGATAATGAAAGGTGGGTTTTGCACCAATAAAATACAACAGCAATTACCACAAAATTTCTGTATTCAAATTAAGTACAAGGTGGGTCTTTGAACAAAACTGGGCTGCGCCAAAGTGAAAAACAACTATTTAAAATGTATACGGATAATTAAAGGTGGGTTTTGCAACTATGAATTAAACCTGCAATTAGTAGCAAATTTCTGTATCCTAATACAAGTAGAGATGGGCGAATTGATTCTAACGCAGTGGAATTCGTTTAGAATTTCAGGAAAACTTTGATTCTGAACGAAATCGAAGTTTGGGTGATTCGCGGGAACCAAGTGTGTTTTTGATTGATAAAATGGCTGCGAGCACATGGCGTTACATGGGGCAAAGAATTCTGGGAGGGAAAAAGGCGTAGCCTACATGACATGTGCAGAGATGAAGCCAATCAGAGACCGGCGGGATTCTGTGAGGTCACCGCACTATATAAGTCCGGGCGCCATGCTCGCTCCTCACACTCCTCTCACTGTGCTGTGTAGGGAAGGTGCTGCCGCCGCTGCTGCTGCTTATGATATCTCATACTAAAGAACTCACTTTTATACAGTGATTTTTGGGGGGTGTCACAGCTTGTCTCAGAGACTGCTTCTCTTACGTTCTAATTCTGATTTTGTGGGGTATTGGAACTGAAGTCCAGTGTGCGTCCAATTCAGCTGCATATACATTTTAATGCTATCTGCTCACTTCTTGAGCACATTGAATATCCAAGGGTTATCTAAGCCTGTTCCTGTTGTATTCAGTTAAAGAAACAGCGTTTTTACAACCCAAATACCACTTAATTTTTGGCACCTCATTTCATTTGCGCAATTTAGATCCAGGGGTTAATTAGGCGTTGTTCTGCTGTTACGGTCACTAAAAGAAATGTTCTTTTTCACCGCCAAAGTAGAAATTTTGGCTGTAGCATAATTCATATCTGAAGGTTAATTACAAGTTTTTCTGTGGTTGTGTTCCGTAAAATACACACCATTTTAATACGCTGCAAAGCTGGTAATTGTTGGCAGGACATTTCTTTTGCGCAATTTGTATCCAAAGGTAAACTAAGTATTTTTCTGCAGTTGTACTTAGTAAAATAAATGTTCTTTTTCATCGCCAAAAATTTTTTTTTGCCTGTAGCATAATTCATATAAGAAGGTTAATTAAGCCTGTTTGTGCTTTTATATTCAGTAAAATACACAGTGTTTTTAAATGGCACATACAAGTAAATTTTTCCTGCCCATTTGTGGAGTGCAATTTATATCCAAAGGTTACCCAAGCTTGTTAGTGGGTTAATTTGGAATCAGATACAGGGTGTGTATTTATCATATACAGATATCTTCATCAAACAGTGTCTGTACATTTTAGAACAAACAGTAAGTCAGAGAGGTGGCAGGCTCTTCACCTGCGAGTGGCAGTGGCACAAACATTCCTGGAGCAGGCCCAGGTCACAGCACAGCAAGGGGACGTCGCAGCAGGGGTCACTCGGTGAGGACAGAACTGTCGCTGTCATCTTGCAGCTGTGTGTCGTTCAGCAACCCAATGGTTCTTGATTGGTTGACTAGCTCATCCACTTCCTCCCAGATGACATCTGACAACCCCAGCCAAGAGTCGGTGGGAACGTCAGACACAACCCTTAATTGGCATGCCCCGGGAGCAGGTCAGCGGCCCTCACCTGTCCTCAACCCGCCTCTGTCCCATCCGGTTCCCTCAGCCAGAGATCTACTATGTGGTCTGGGCTCAGCGCCACTATATAGCGGGGGATTAACAATTTGAGGAGGGCAGTCAGCAGCTACTTGGCAGCGAAGAAATGGGGCCAATATCCCCTGCTTCTTGCAATAGGCGGCAAAGTATAGATGTGGAGAGTGGCATGGGAGGTCATGTTGTGAGTGGTCAGCCTCTGCATACCAAGACCGGTGATGAGGACAGCAGTGACGATGAAACACAAATAGATGATGATGTAGCCGACCGCACTTGGGAGCCGGGTGAAGCACGGGCTTCATCATCGTCAGGAGAAAAGGGCGTAAGCTTGCGCGTCAGGCAGTGGCACAGCCAGCAAGTGGGTTATGTGGCCGTGAGTCAGCAGGGTAGCAGCAGTGTGAGGTCGGGAGCCAAGCGGCCATGGGGTAGAAAACCCGCTTCTCAGGTCCAAGAAAGTAGCGGCACAGGGGCTCAGCGAGGCAGCGGTGGCAGTAGTCACTCAGTGCGGAGCGTTGGTGGTAAAAGACACCGGAGGAGCCGAATATGGATATATGTAGAATATGTGGGCAGAAAATGAAGCGTGGCTAGTGCCTGGCTAGTGATAGCCGAATAGTCACCATCTGGCAGCGAGATGACTTCTGGCTCTCCACCCTATTGGACCCTCGCTACCGGTCCAAAATGGGAGCCTTTTTCCCAGCTGCTGAGAGGGAGGACAAACTCACATACTATAGGGAAATTCTCCGTAGTCAGTTGGCCGCTGCCTATGTGCGGCATCGTCCCTCCTCTGACAGGTCTGACCGGGGGGTTCATCAGCGCTCATGTACTACTGCTGCGGCTGCTGGGAGAAGTTGGGGGGGTAGGAGCAGTACTTGCTCCATCAGCAGCAACCTAAGTTTGGAGTCATTGATGAGCAGCTTCCTTCACCCACCTAGTGAGAAGGGCAGTCGCCAGCAGCAGCAGCAGCAGCAGCAGGACCTGGAGCAGTCCCTGAACCAACAGGTGGTGGCCTACCACCCCAGTTAGAAGATCCGCTGGAATACTGGGCAGCCAAATTGGATGTGTGGCCGCAACTTGCCGAGTTTGGAGTGGAGAATCTGTCCTACCCAGCCAGTAGTGTGGCATTAGAGTGGGTGCTCAGTGCGGCGGAGGCCATCGTTAACCCAAGGAGAACCCGCTTGTCCACCGGAAATGTGGAACGACTGACTTTTGTCAAGATGAATCAGGCGTGGATCGGCCAGGACTTCCACACACCAATGCCTTAGGCTTCAGACTACATCAGGCATGACGCCTCACCCAAACTGTGAGAAATGAGTCTGGGTTCAAACTACCTGCCTCAGCCACTATTCTGATGCCACCACCCGCCTGATGCCACACATATGCTGACAGTTTCTCCATCTGCCTACCACCATCTTTACCATGGACTGGTATTGCCACCCACCTCCACACTCTGTCATTGTGCCACTCTAAGACCTCATGCTGCTGTTGCTGGTGCCGTGACATCCACACTGTGTCAGTGTGCCACTCTCTGACCTCTTGCTGCTGCTGCGGTAGTTGCTGCTACGGTCCCCTCCACACCCCGTTATTGTGTCACTCTCTTACCTCATGCTGTTGCTCCTGCCGTCACCTCCACTCTCTGTCATTGTGCCACTCTCTGGCCTACTACTGTTTTTTCTACCTCCAGAATGTCATTGTGCCACTTTCTGACCTCATGCTGCTGCTGTGGCTGCTGCCGTCACCTCCAATCTCTGTCATTGTGCCACTCTGTGGCCTACTCCTGTTTTTGCCACCTCCAGAATGTCTTTGTGCCACTCTCTGACCTCATGCTGCTGCTGTGGCTGCTGCCGTGACCTCCACTATCTGTCATTTTGCCACTCTCTGACCTTATGCTGCTGCTGCCGGCACTTCCACTCTCTGTCATTGTGCCACTCTGTAGCCTACTACTGTTTTGCCACCTCCAGAATGTCATTTTGCCACTGCCTGATCTCATGCTGCTGCTGTGGCTGCTGCCGTGACCTCCACTCTGTCATTGTGCCACTCTGTGGCCTACTCCAGTTTTTGCCACCTCCAGAATGTCATTGTGCCACTCGCTGACCTCATGCTGCTGCCACCATCACCTCCACTCTCTGTCATTGAGCAACTCTATGGCCTACTACTGTTTTGCCACCTCCAGAATGTCATTGTGCCACTGTCTGACCTCATGCTGCTGCTGTGGCTGCTGCCGTGACCTCCACTTTCTGTCATTGTGCCACTCTCTGACCTCATGCTGCTGCGGCCATCACCTCCACTCTCTGTCATTGTGCCACGTTCTGGCCTACTGCTGTTTTGCCACCTCCAGAAGGTCATTGTGCCACTGTCTGACCTCATGCTGCTGCTGAGGCTGCTGCCGTAACCTACACACTCTGTCATTGTGCCACTGTCTGACCTCATTCTGCTGCTGTGACTGCTGCCGTGAGCTCCAGACTGTGCCATTGTGCCACTCTGTGGCTTACACCTGTTTTTGCCACCTCCAGAATGTCATTGTGCCACTCTCTGACCTCATGCTGCTGTGGCTGCTGCCGTCACCTCCACACTCTGTCACTGTGTTGCCATCTGAGCCCTCAGCTTTTTTTTTTCCAGCTGTCGCGGGCTTGCCTGACTTATCAGGCTAAAATTCCCGCTTCAGTTTTTTGGTCACTTTTGCCCGCTTAAGTGCCCAGGGAATTTTATAGTGAAGCGATTCTAAGAGCGGCGGCAGTCATATGCAGGTCATACTAAAACACAACATTCTATGAAGACCAAACTAAGCTCCCTCTGCATATTTAAGCATGGCACAACGTTCTACAGCACCCTGCAGGCTCTGTGCAGCCTGAAAATAGAAGTTTTTTAACGCGAAATGAATGTTGTCGGAAAATCCTGCGAAGTCACCGAATCGAATTTTTGAAAAATTCGCCCATCTCTAAATATAAGTACAAGGTAGGTATTTGAACAAAAATGGGCTACGCCAAAGTGAAAAACACCTATTTAAGATGTATACGGATGATAAACGGTGGGTTTTGCACCTATAAAATACACCTGCAATTACTAGCAAATTTCTGTATCCTAATATAAGTACAAGTGGGGTCTTTGAACAAAAATGGGCTGCGCCAAAGTGAAAAACGCATATTTAAAATGTATATGAATAATAAAAGGTGGGTTTTGCACCTATGAAATACACCTGCAATTGCAAGCAAATTTCTTTATCCTAATATAAGTACAAGATGGGTTTTTTGAACAAAATTGGGCAGCGCCAAAGTGAAAAACACCCATTTAAAATGTTATGGATAATTAAAGGTTGGTTTTGCACCTATGAAATACACCTGAATTAAAAAGCAAATTTCTGTATCCTAATATCCATACAAGGGGGGTTTTTAACAAAAATGGGCGGCGCCAAAGTAAAAACACCTATTTTAAAATGTATACGGATAAAAAAAGGTGGATTTTTCCCTATGAAATACACCCGCAATTACTAGCAATTTCTGTTCCTAATATAAGTACAAGGTGGGTCTTTGAACAAAAATGGGCTGCGCCAAAGTGAAAAACACCTATTTAAAATGTACATGGATAATAAAAGGTGGGTTTTGCACCTATGAAATATACCTGAAATTACTATCAAATTTCTGTATCCTAATATAATACAAGGTGGGTCTTTAAACAAAAATGGGCTGCGCCAAAGTTAAAAACACCTATTTAAAATGAATATGGATAATAAAAGGTGGATTTTGCGCCTATGAAATACAACTGCAATTACTAGTAAATTTCTGTATCCTAATATAAGTACAAGGTGGGTCTTTGAACAAAAAAAGGGCAGCGCCCAAAATGAAAAACACCCATTTAAAATGTATATTGGATAATAAAAGGTTTGGGTTTTTCACCTAAAGAAATACACCTGCAATTACTAGCAAATTTCTGTATCCTAATATAAAGTATAAGGTGGGTCTTTGAACAAAAATGGGCTAGCAGCCAAAGTGAAAAACAACTATTTTTAAAATGTAACGGATAATAAAAGGTGGGTTTTGCACCAATGAAAAACACCTGCAAAGACTAGCAAATTTCTGTAACCTAATATAAGACATAGGTGGGTCTTTGAATAAAAATGGGCAGCGCCAAAGTGAAAAACACCTATTTAAAATGTTTAAGGATAATAAAAGGTGGGATTTGCACCTATGAAATACAACTGCAATTACTAACAAATTTCTGTATCCTAATATAAATACAAGGTGGGTCTTTGAACAAAAATGGGCTGCGCCAAAGTGAAAAACACCTATTTAAAAATGTACATGGAAAGATTAAAAAAGGTGGGTTTTGCCCCTAAGAAATACAACTGGAATTACTAGCAAATTTCTGTATCCTAATAAAAGTATAAGGTGGATCTTTAAACAAAAATGGGCTGCGCCAAAGTTAAAAACACCTATTTAAAATGAATATGGATAATAAAAGGTGGATTTTGCGCCTATGAAATACAACTGCAAATACTAGTAAATTTCTGTATCCTATTATAAGTAAAAGGTGGGTCTTTGAACAAAAATGAGCAGCGCCAAAGTGAAAAACACCTATTTAAAATGTATATGGATAATAAAAGTTTGGATTTGCACCTATGAAATACACCTGCAATTACTAGCAAATTTCTGTATCCTAATATAAGTATAAGGTGGGTCTTTGAACAAAAATGGGCTGAGCAGCCAAAGTGAAAAACAACTATTTAAGATGTATACGGATAATAAATGGTGGGTTTTGCCCCTATGAAATAAACTGCAATTACTAGTACATTTCTGTATCCTAATATAATACAAGGTGGGTCTTTAAACAAAAATGGGCTGCGCCAAAGTTAAAAGCACCTATTTAAAATGAATATGGATAATTAAAGGTGGATTTTGCGCCTATGAAATACAACTGCAATTACTAGTAAATTTCTGTATCCTAATATAAATAAAAGGTGGGTCTTTGAACAAAAATGGACTGCGCCAAAGGGAAAAACAACTATTTAAGATGTATAGGGATAAAAAAGGTGGGTTTTGCACCTATGAAATACACCTGCAATTACTAGCAAATTTCTATATCCTAATATAAGTACAAGGTAGGTCTTTGAACAAAAATGGGCTGCGCCAAAGTGAAAAAGACTTATTTAAAATGTATGTTGATAATAAAAGGTGGGTTTTGCACATATGTAATACACCTGCAATTACTAGCAAATTTCTATATCCTAATTTAAGTTCGAGGTGGGTCTTTGAACAAAAATGGGCAGCGCCAAAGTGAAAAACACCTATTTAAAATGTATATGGATAAAAAAAGTTGGTTTTGCACCTATGAAATACACCTGCAAATTACTAGCAAATTTCTGTATCCTAATATAAGTACAAGGTGGGTCTTTGAACAAAACTGGGCTGCGCCAAAGTGAAAAACACCTATTTAGAAGGGCTGCACAAAATAGAAGGTACCATTTCACCTCAAGTGTTAGGTGTGCTGGCCAAAAACTGTTTAAAAAAAAAAAAAAAAACGCCATTTCAATGCAGGTTCAAAGCAGAGTCTGGGCGGCAAAATATACACTCTCCTTTCAAAAGCCTGCCTGCTTGCCTGTGTTCGCCATCCTCCTCTCCTCCCCCCTGTGCGGCTGTACAGCGCTAGATGCTTCTTTAAAAGTCTCTGTCTAACCAACTAAGAACTGAAATTCTCTAATCTACCTATATTCTAATGTTCACAGCTAAATGCATAGTTGTCTGTATGAATAAAGAGAACTGTGTGTCAGGGACCAGTCAGGGACACACGAGAAGACACAGACAGAGTGAGGCCCTGACGCTGGTCCCAATCCCTGTCCCTGCCTTTTGGGGGTACCCGACTCTTAAAAGGTCGGCCCCAACCAGAAGACTGAAGACTACACTGAATACGTGGAAACACAAGACACAGACAAACAAATACAAAACACAATAAGGGAATGTCAGGAAAGAAAGGGTTTGGCAGCAAGCGGGCAGAAACAGTACCAAAGCGGGAGACAGAGAGAAAAAACGTAAGACAAGCCAAAGGTCAATAACGGGCGGGTGCAGAAGTACAAATCACAAGGAGAAAGAATGGTCATAGCGCAGCAGGGTCAGGCAACAGAAAGGGACAGAATAAAGGCAACGCTAGCTACAGGCAGAAACCTCTATAGCAGGCAATGATGAAGGTGAAAAGAACCCTTTAAATAGGGAACCAAGGAAGGCAGGATTGAGGTCAATAGGTGGAAAGAAACACAAGGCTGGATAGGAACAGAAGGTTGTCAATCAAAAGGAGAAACCATTAACTCCAAAGTGCTGGAGGATTCCTTTCCAGGGGCGTTGGCCAGGAGTCAATCAAGCAAAGAGCGAGGAGGGAAAACAGTTCACACTTAGTGAATACAATTCCAAAACATCAAGTAAGAAACCAGGGCTTCCGTCGCAACGGCCGCTGCCGGCGAACAGAGCCCAAAGCTGAGGTTCTGTCAGGCATGATCATGACACTGTGTCTCTAAGCTGAGCTGAGCTGTATTGAGAGAGATCTAGCACACATCCTGCTCTAATGAGAGACAGTGAAACAATGATGAAGAACAGAAATGCTGTTCTATGCAAAACAAGGTCATGTGATTTTTCCAGCCAATGACAACCATACACATCACAGTCATGACGTCGCACACCCAGCTCACCCTGCTCTATGCTCTAAGCTGATTTGCTGGTCGCCAAAATGACCTAAAATATCGCGTGATCGGAAATTTCCGATCAACCTAAAAACCTTGCTGATTTCAACTTTGTCGATTTTAATCGCTCATCCCTACTTAGGATTTTAACAGAATACACTGGATATAGAGGATATAAGTATCATAGGTAGCAGTACTCATCCTATATGCAGAAAACCAGCAGAAGCAGAGCTCTTGAAACCATTCAATCAAGGAAAGTCTCAACTACCAGATCTCCACCAACCCAAACCTGTCACATGCCTTTATTAGTAAGTAAATGAGGCAAGATCCATACCATGTTTTTGCCAGAAACATTTTGATGCAGCACTCCATGTTCCTGAAAGCGATAACAAGCAAATCAGGGGGAATTTCAGCAATTTAACATTTGATGTTTTCCTTCAAATATTCCACAATGCGAGGTTTGTTTTGACTCTGAATGTTGGTGACACAATATGCATAAAATGTTGCCCATGCCCATACATGTTGAATAAGATCTCCCTGTTTATTCTGCTGGAGTCTCAGAGGTTTTCAGTCACACACTTCTGAGAATGCATGCAATTGGGCACTCACAGGCAATTATCTGTATGTAGACGTACTGTATGGTGGCAGGTTCATCCACTTTTATGTAAATCACTGATATTTATGAAACATGGCTGGACCATTGAATAAACCAAGCATTTCTCACCCTTTGTCTCACCCATGCACCCTATTAGATGGTAAGCTCTTGTGAGCAGAGCCCTCACCCCTTGTCCGATCTGTAAGTAGCTTTTTACTGTGTAATGTATTTTTTTTTCTGTACTTATACTCCCTAAATTGTAAAGTTCTGCAGAATATGTTGGCGCTATATACTATAGAGATTATTAGTGTTATTATTATTATTATTATTATTTATTTTGTAGGCATCTGCTTTAGGCAATGTTGCATGTCATTGATTGTGTCCCGCCCTCCACCCTGAGAAGGGATCAATGATTCCATTGTTTCCAGTTTCTTTACCATCTTCTTAATAACACTCTTTGAAGGTATATCAAACACCATATTTCTTCCTAAATTTACTTTGACATGACTAATACAAATTGATGAACCAGTTGGTTTATACCATAAAGATGCTCTTCTCAGTACTGTCCACCACCATCCTGATGAGAAGTCTGGTGTCTGAGTTAAGGAGTACGGGTATATGTACCTAGAAGTCACAAATGAAGGGTAAATGTCCCAATGGCTGCCTGGCGCCTCTGTGGGCATCCCAACTTGTTCAAATCTCTATATACTGAGGAGCACAGTGCATGTTATTTCGTTCAAATTGCTCCACCCTAGCGAGAGTAATTCCAGAATTTTCAGGGTCTCTTTTTTAAGTGAATCTCCCTGTATTTGTTGTATATCCTTACAGTGTTTCATCCTTGCATTTGTTGTATATCATTAGGGTGTTTGACCTTTACAGGGGCATCTTAAAAGTAGCCATTAACCCCTGATTCTAACAAACAGTGGGTTTGCATTAAGATCACTAGGAAACCTGAATCTGTTTTTCTCACAGTTTAATTGTTTTCTGACTCTAGTTTTTGTGAAGCATAAAAAGAAATGCTAACCATTTTGAAGAATGGTACCTTGAACATAATGAGCATTTATAAGCCTGCAAAGTCGGAACATTAAAGGAGAGATCATTGAATCCTACATCCCTGGTGATGTCACTGTTATTAATGAATGATAGCAGTAAATGTTAAGCATTTTAGCTCAGTTGTTCATTTCTTGTAATAGTGATTGCAATGTTTGAATACAGTAAACATCCCCATCTTGAGGTCATTTATCTAACTGCAGCCACTTCTGAGATAGCAGGTAATTTTTTTTTATGCTATGTTTATGTCAGGGATGCTGACTGAAACAAACATGATTGTGCCTTATAGCGAGAAGGTCTGCCCTCTAACCCTTACTGTTTCAGGGAAATTCTCTGTGTTAAAGACTAGTGCCATCTCCAAGTATTCTATTTCCTTATGTGCTATATCCTCCTGTGTATTTAAATATGTGAGAGGACAAAATATACAGATATGTGAAACCTATGATGCTACTTATGAAGGATTAGTACTTTAATAACTATCTTAAAACTGGATGCAAAAAAGAGACATAAAAGAATTGAGTCTTTTGATTAGTGGCTACAAAAGAGGAAAGAAGTATAAGGTATTTAGTGATAATATTTCCTTTTTATGAATCCACTTCTTATGTTTAAAAAACTGCATCAAAAGCTGCATGTGCCAATCTAGCTTTAGGTTATCTACATTTTGACCATTATCATATATTATTGCTGCATCTAGATGAAATATGCGATTTTAGAACTTGTTCTAGGGCATGCTTGTTCTAAGACTTGTTCTTTTATAGCACACTTTTGCATACTGTCTTATCAAGATTGGTGGGAACCACATACCTCGTAACATCACATAAGTCATAGCAAACTTTTGCTGTAATAGCAGTCTATTCTGTGGATATCAACAGGACCCAACAACAAACTGTTAACTATAAGGGCAACCCCGGTGCTCCCTTAAACCCACCATTGGTGTAGTTCTTTATGCAAAATCCTGTGTTTTATCTGGATATCTCGGTATCTCTATCAATTAATATATATATATATATATTTAATATTATATATATATAATATATCAGCATTAGAGATACTGGGCCTTGCACTTTGTCCAATCTGAATATATATATATATATATATATATATATATTATATATATATATATATATATAATATATATATATATATATAAATATACTCTAAATTCCTGAGACACACTGTAGAAAATTAAGTGAGACCACATCCTTCTTATAATCCTGTCTTATGTGCTCGGTATCTCTATCAAAATTATATATATATATATATATAGTATATAAATATCTATAGTATATAAATATATAAATGTATATATATATAATATATAATATATATGAGAGAGAGAGAGATAGAGATGCTGTGCCTTGCACTTTATCCAATCTGAACACTAATATATATAATATATATATATATAATAGTTATATAATATAAATATAATATATATTATATATATATATATATATATATATATATATTTAGTATATATATATAATATAATTAGTATATATATATATAGAGAGAGAGAGTATATATATATATATATAATATATAATATATGCTCTAAATTCCTGAGACATACTCTAGACAATTAGGTGGTTGAGACCATATCCTTCTTATAATCCTGTCTAATGTGCTATTGCCGCTGACAGTGGAGTGCGTGTGTACATGTGTATATATATATATGTGTGCCGCAGCCCTGCCAGTGGCACCCAGGTTTGCATATGTTTTTTCAGAAGTGTTTTTTGTGCAGAACCATACGTTATATTTGGTATATATTGATTTTAACCTATTGGGGAGGAAAGGGTGCCTCCATTTTGATTTTCTGCACCTGCCCACTCTCACAGGCTGTCATAAGAAGTGCAGCTTGCAGGTTGGGTTTTTTTTTTTTTTTTCTCTGGATAAAGGGGGTCGTTTGACCCAGTGAGAGGCCTGAATGTGGCTCTATTGAGAGGTAAAAGATAGCGTAGGACTGCCCTATTTGAGATCACGTTGAAAGTCGTGGGCAGCTTAAACATCTTTTGATCAAAATATGTGAACCGAGAATCTCAAAGTTTTTTCATGTGCTATTGTTGACCCTTATTGGCTGAAATGTAGAAGGCCGGAGCATTAAAAAATATCTTAAAAACTGTGATCGTGTGTGGTTCGTTAGGGGTGTTTTTTTGTTTTCTAGAAACATTTATAGAAAGCATATATTTACATAATAGAATTCCAGTCTTTAATCTAAGTAATAAATGTAAAGTATATGTAGCAGTTTTAGAATTCATTCACATGCTACAAAAGTCAAATAAAAATGCATGTTTGATTTCTTTTTCATCAACATTTTTTAATAAACAATTTAATTATCAAAATGGTATCCAGATGATTACCGTTCTTTTCAATACAGCTATACCATGTATCTGCATTAATGAGTATGCTACATGGACTTCATAATAAGTCAAGGTCAAAAGATTAAAAAGTGAGTTTATTTTTTT
>JAODAL010051340.1:0-26741 GCA_025379985.1 Phyllomedusa bahiana
ACCTTTAAATTTCCCTGTGGGACTAAAAAAATTGCTGTATTCATATTAATTGCAAACTAGCTCTATCAACAAAGCTGGCCTGCGACAAACTGAAAAAAAAAAACGTATCTGAAATGTATTCGGATAATAAAAGGTATTTTTGGCCCCTTTTTCAATTCACCTGTGGTGACTACAAAATTGCTGTATTCCATTTAAGTGAAAGGTGCCCCCAATGAACAAGCTGTAGTGCTCCAAAGCGAAAAAACTCGTATCTTTAATGTATTCGTATAAAAAAAGCTATTTTTTGGCACCTATCAAGTCACCTGTGGTAACTACTCAATTTCTGGATTCAAATTTAACTGAAAAGGTGGCTCTATCAACAAATCTGGACTGGGCAAAAGTGCAAAAAAACACATATCTGAAATGTATTCGGATAATAAAGGTATTTTGGCACCTTTCAATTCACCTGTGTTGATACAAAATTGCTGTATTCACATTTAAGTGAAAGGTTTGCCTCAATGAACAAAGCTGTAGTGTGCCAAAGTGAAAAAACACGTATCTGTAATGTATTTCGGATAATAAAAGGTATTTTTTTGGCGCCTATCAATTCACCTGTGGTGACTACAAAATTGCTGGATTCAAATTTAACTCCCAAGGTGGCTCTATCAACAAATTCTGGATGGGCAAAAGTGCAAAAAAACACGTATCTGTAATGTATTTGGATAAAAAAAGGTATTTTTGGCACCTTTCAATTCTCTTGGTGACTACAAATTGTGTATTCACATTTAAGTGTACGGTGCCTCAATGAACAAAGCGTAGTGCGCCAAAGTCAAAAAAACACGTATCTGTAATGTTTTCGGATAATAAAGGTATTTTTTGGCACCTAGCATTCACCTGTGGTGACTACAAAATTGCAGTATTTTACATTTAAGTGCAAGTGCCTCAATGAACAAAGCTGTAGTGCCCCAAAGTGAAAAAACACGTATCGTAATGTATTCGGATAATAAAAGGTATTTTTTGGCACCTATTCAATTCACCTGTGGTGACTACAAAATTGCTGTATTCAAATTTAACTGTAAAGTAGATTTTATCAACAAAGCTGGCCTGCACCAAAGTAAAAAAAACCGTATCTGAAATGTATTCGGGTTAATACAAGGTATTTTGGCACCTTTCAATTCACCTGTGGTGACTACAAAATTGCTGTATTCCCCATTTAAGTGCAAGGTGCCTCAATGAACAAAGCTGTAGTGCGCCAAAGTGGAAAAACACGTATCTGTAATGTATTCGGAAAATAAAAGGTTTTTTTTGGACCTATCAATTCACCTGTGGTGTATTAAAAATTGCTTGTTTAAAATTTAAATGCAAGGTTGCTCTATCAACAAGGCTGGACTGGGCAAAGTGCAAAAAACAGTATCTGTAATGTATTCGGATAAGAAAAGGTATTTTTGGCACCTATCAACCCGTGCTGACTACAAAATTGCTGGATTCTAATTTAAACTGCAAAGGTGGATATACCCAACAAAGCGGAAATGGGCCCAAATTGAAAAAGAACACCTATCTGAAATGTATACTGATAATAAAAGTGGGTTTTGCACCTAACAAAGAGACCTGCATTTTACTAGAAAAGATGTGTATCCTAATATAAGTTCAGGCTCCCCAATATCCGGGAAAAATTTTCAATAGAAAACTGTTAATAATAAAAGCTATTGCACTGCAATGTCTACACTAAGTCTTGGTGAACTATATCCAGTATTCTTTATAGAGCTTGTCTGTGTTCGCCCGTGGGCCCCCCCCCCTCCCCTCCTCTCCGTGACTTTACAGCGGTAGATGCTCCTTTAAAAATTCTTACCTAACTACATAAAATCTTCCAATCTCTGATCTAACTAAGTTGTAAGGATCACAGCTAACAGTAGAGCTTTCTCTGTGAAGAAATATAATAATTTCGCTGAGCTGGTTGGACACAGGCAGAGCGCAGGTCCTCCCGCTATGAGGCGCTGAGAGACACTGATCATGAACAGGAAGGGCTGTTCTATGTAAAACGAGGTCATGTGATTTTTCCAAGCCAATCGCAACCATACACATCCCAGTCATGACGTCGCACACACATCTCACCCTCTCTATTCTGTAAGCTGATTTGCTGGCCGCCAAAACGACAGGAAGCGCCGAAAATGGCGCGATCTTAATAGATGATGCACTGATTTTAACCTAAATTATCGAATGATCTAAAAATTTCGATCAACATAAAAAATGTGCCAATTTCAACTTTGTCGATAATAATCGCTCAACACTAGTTATCTGTAATCTTGTTAGAGATAATTAGTTTGCTCTGAACTTAGTCTTCAGCCCTTAGTGACAAGTGAAAGAGTGAAAGTTGTCACTCCCTGCTCTTTCACCTAATCAGATAACAGAGTTATAGTCAGGTAACAAGGTAACCATAGAAACCTGTGTGCACAGAGCACATAAAATATCTCTTAGTTCATGACTAAAGCAAAATCTATTAACCAATGTATTTAGAAATAGTCTTCAATTACCTGTCCCTTCATGTTGTAAGCAGATCTTCGAAATGAGAAAACCCCTTTGAGCCTCTTAGAATACTTCATATAAACATATTACTTTTGATTTTATTGTGCAATGGAAGCAAAACATAACAGACTATATCAATTTGGTATCACTGTAATTGTATCAAAACTTGCATTTATACCATAAAGTTAACGTCACAACAAAAAACAAAACAAAATATTGCAGACTTTATTTTCTTATCCATTACCCCCTAAAAGATCCCCAATATGTACTACAAAATGGTGTCATTGAAAAAAAAAAGATAAGCTGGTTCCACAAAAAACAAACCCCATATGATGGCAGTGGAAACCGACTAAAGTGTACAACCTGAAGAAATGCATTTCCATACACGAGTCTATGATATTTTTTTTAAATGGGCTTAAAGGTGTTGTCCAGTGGCGGTTTGTAATGTATTTTTATTAATTTTCTGTAAGCTTCCCGCGATTGTAGACCATTTGGAGTCAGGATCAAATCTCATATAACCCATTGTGAAAATAAATAATTGGAAAAATTACAATTTGCAGCCTGATTCTATCTACACACCTATATGAATGCCTTTGGGTACAATTTGTAAAATAGAGGGGTTTTTTTTTGGGGGGGAGGGGGGCAGGTAGGAGGTTGGAAGGGGCTTTCTTAGATTTTGCCACCTCAAAGCCTCTGCAAGCCTGAAATGATGCCTGAAACCCAAAAGAGGAGGCCCCATAAGCCACAAAGTACTCCTTCAAGTCAAGTAACATGCCAGAGCCATGTAAGAGACATTAAAAAAAACTACAAAACTAGGATAGTTGTGTTTCTATAAAAATCAGCTGTTTAGCAGAAAAAATGGATCACAATTGATTATCTGCAAAAAAATAATAATTAGAATTCACCTCCACTTTGCTTTGAGTCCTATGAGGCACCTAAAGAATTTACAAACCTTCGTAAACAGTTCTTTAACACTTACTGATTTTAAATTGGGATGATTTATAAAGTGTTTCTATGGTACAGGCCCCTCAAAGTCACTTTGGAACTGAATTGGTCCGTAAAAAATAAGTTTTGGAAATTTTCTCTAAAATGCTTAAAATTGCTGTTTTCCTCTGTGCCCTGGCAGGGAAAAACTTGAATAGCCAAGGACATCCTGGTACACCCTTGCTACCAATGCCAACTCTCCCACTTCTTCCAGGAGACTCTGGAAACTGTTTTCGGAAAGAGCGGGGTTGTTCCAAACCTTGCTTCAAAATAGGCATTCCCTGGCAGATTGGGGGCTTTCCTGGGGAATGTTGTAGGTGTGTGAGTTGGGAGAGGCAGTGCCTTAGGCTAGATCACAACTGGAGTTTGGTTTTGTTTATAAGATGAGAATCCCAGCTTTAATACAGGCATGGTATGACAGCTGTAGTCACTAGTTGGCCTCGGGTCGAACAGGATAAAGTAGGAGCTGCATATACGTACAGCTGTAGAAACAGGAGCCTGCAGGAACAGGAGGAGGATGTATGATCGAGCATCCTTCTACTGAACCTATAATCAGTTGACGGTTAGCAAACGGTTTTCTGATATCCTCCCATTTTCTTTTTGTCACATATGAAGATCTTTTTAATCTAAAAGGACATAATATAATAGGCACTTACTCATCTTTTTATTTCTTTTAGGCCATGTAGTGAATAGAACTTTCTGCTTGGGTCACATCTGTAACCACAAATATCAGTTTTTATGACTTTTTAATGGAAAGATGCTTGTGAAGCCATTTTGAAAATAAGGAGTTAGGAGTCTACTTTCTAAATGCAAATGAGTATTGAGGTTTAGTATGTTTTTTTTTTTTAAATTGTAATTTTATGTGTACAAAAGTGTGAACATTATTCTCAGAGATGCAAAATGTCTAAAAAAAAACCTGGTTAAACTTATGAGCCATATAATGGCCTAAAAACTAAAAATAGATTCAAAAAGCATGCCTACATGAAATCTTATTTAGTTACTTATTTGTATGGGATCATTTTACATTTTAAAAACTGAAAATTTTAGATAAAAAATAAACGCAAACATATTGTGAAAAATTTACCACCAAATAAAGCATAGCCTATCATGAGAATACAACCTCCAGAGTTATGACCACATAGTGTTGTGCTTTGGATTAATGTCAAAATTGAACTGAAATAATTTGAATTGGCTTTGATCCAAATGAAATTTTAATGGAAAAAAAAATCATAGTATGGGGTTAGGGTTGAGGTTTTGTATTGAGGTTTAAGGATTAACTTATTTCACTGAGGTTCTCCTAGTCTGGATAGTGATGTTGGAAGTGAAGCACTATTGGGAGGACGATCAGACTGGGAGCCCTATGTAGTGGGAAGCTAAATCTTAAAGCCCTGTAAAAAAAATCCTAACCCAAATTTCAAGGGACACTACCATAAAAATGTTTTGTTTCATGTAAAAAAGCAATATGAAATTATTATAAGCATTTTTTTAATTTGGTTGTTTTTTTTATAGAATTTTTTAAAGTTTCCCTATGTCATTATTCTAACTTCCTTTTTGTGAGCTCTGATAGCACAGCAGTAGGAACTTATTAACTTATTGCTCTGAGGTTCTCCTAGTCTGGTAGTCTGGCTAGTGATGTTGGAAGTGAAGCACCATTGGGAGCACCATCAGACTGGGAGTCCTATGTAGTGGGAAGCTAACTCTTAAGGCCCTGTAAAAAAAAATCCTAACCCAAATTTCAAGGAACACTATCATCAAAATTTATGGTTTCATGTAAAAAAGCAATATGCATTTATTATATGCATTTTTTAAATTAGTTTTATTTTTTATTTTTTAAAGTGTCCCTATGTACATTATTCTAACTTCCCTTCTGTGATCTCTGACAGCACAGCAGTAGGAAGATAGCTTGACAGTCCTTCTTTCCGGACGGCTGTGGCCTGAGAAGTGTAAGTATTATTAGCATCATCTGATAAATGTGAAGAAACCTCCTCCCCAGTGCAGAACAACATTACCTTATTTTCCTTTCATGTATTGCTAGTCATTGTCAAATGATCCATTAGTGAAAAATAGGTAGCACTCCCTACAATCAATATGAAGCTGGGTGCCACCAAACATAAAACCTCTGTCACAGGTCAATGCTTACATAAATGAAAAAAACTTGCAGCACTCACAAAGAAAAAAAGTGAAAATAAGTGGAGCTTTATTCCATATCCACAGGCAAATGACCTAGTGATCTAGCCTAATCTTATCTATCCCTGACAAGAAAACAATAGAGTGATCATTGTTTCATTACCCACCATTTGTAAGGTGACTATAGACTATATACACTCACCGGCCACTTTATTAGATACACCTGTCCAACTGCTCGTTAACACTTAATTTCTAATCAGCCAATCACATGGCGGCAACTCAGTGCATTTAGGGATGTAGACATGGTCAAGACAATCTCCTGCAGTTCAAACCGAGCATCAGTATGGGGAAGAAAGGTGATTTGAGTGCCTTTGAACGTGGCATAGTTGTTGGTGCCAGAAGGGCTGGTCTGAGTATTTCAGAAACTGCTGATATCCTGGGATTTTCACGCACAACCATCTCTAGAGTTTACAGAGAATGGTCCGAAAAAAGAAAAAACATCCAGTGAGCGGCAGTCCTGTGGGCGGAAATGCCTTGTTGATGCCAGAGTTCAAAGGAGAATGGGCAGACTGGTTCGAGCTGATAGAAAGGCAACAGTGACTCAAATAGCCACCCGTTACAACCAAGGTAGGCAGAAGAGCATCTCTGAACGCACAGTACGGCGAACTTTGAGGCAGATGGGCTACAGCAGCAGAAGACCACACCGGGTGACACTCCTTCCAGCTAAGAACAGGAAACTGAGGCTCCAATTTGCCCAAGCTCATCGAAATTGGACAGTAGAAGATTGGAAAAACGTTGCCTGGTCTGATGAGTCTCGATTTCTGCTGCGACATTCGGATGGTAGGGTCAGAATTTGGCGTCAACAACATGAAAGCATGGATCCATCCTGCCTTGTATCAACGGTTCAGGCTGGTGGTGGTGGTGTCATGGTGTGGGGAATATTTTCTTGCCACTCTTTGGGCCCCTTGTTACCAATTGAGCATCGTTGCAACACCTTGTGGAATCTATGCCACGAAGAATGAGGCAGTTCTGAAGGCAAAAGGGGGTCCAACACGTTACTAGCATGGTGTACCTAATAAAGTGGCCGGTGAGTGTAGATATATGCAGCAACTGAAGTAAAATGAGATTAGCCTGACCTCCCTTTCGGAAGTTTTATCTCACAGGCAGAGAAGTACAATATTTTATATGTCGCTTTTAATTGCACAGCACTGCCGAAATAAAACAAAAAAAAAATATTGCCAAACTTTCTAAAAAAATATTCTAAAATACTGTAGCTTTTCAGGAATATTGGTTTTAACAAAAGTACTTCTTTCTGGCTCAAATTAGGGTGGTGGTCAAAGATAGAGGAGGGTCAGAGAAAAAAATTGGGTTTGGAATGTCCCGGACCCAAATTTTTTCTCAAATTTGGTCAAACCAAACAGCAAACAGGGACAGATACCAGCAACACCACACACCAAATGTAAAGTGTGGCTGCATCCTAAAGGCTAGAGCTGGTTGTGACTCCAATGGGTTAACTAATTTTCGGAAAATCTGTAGAAATCAACAAATTATATATATATGTATATAATATATATATATATATATATTATATATAATATATATAATATATATATATATATATATATATAAAGCAAGAATTGCCTAGTGGCCTACAGTGAGCAAGTACAACATTAGATATTAAGGAGGAATATTAGTACATGAAACTTCCCAGCCGCAATGCATAGAATTTCCATAAGTATCCTTAAAATAATCAAAGGAAACTAATGGAAAATCCAAGCATTAGGGCTCGGTCGCTTCATATACTAATGTTCCTCCCTAATATCTAATTCCTCCAGGATATTGTTGTACTTGCTGACTGTGGGCCACTAGGTAATCCTTGCTTTCTGTACGATACGTTCATGAAATGTGTTAATGTGTAGATATATGTTGTATTTTGTTGTATGAATTATCTAAAGTAAATGAGGCATTCGAGATTCTTTATGGACAGAATCCCTAGAGGAAATTTTGGAATTTTTAATTTATTTTTATTTACATGAGTTGAATCATTTTAAGATTTCTGACCGAGAATCTACTTTCTCCCTTGTTTCCTTAGTCTCATTTTATCCTCCTATTTAAATGTATGCATTTGAAGCGTGGCGGCATGATTACTAGACAGTTTTAGAGGATTTTTTATGAAGATCGTCCTCTAATTGGTGTTTGGTTTTAATTCTTAAGGGCTCTCCCGTTTTGACGATTACTTTTTATTGGAAGGTTCCTCCCATGATTTTCTGATTACATAGTGAGTCACAGCTCATAATAATCATTGGTAAACAGCAGACAATCTCAATTTATTTTTCCAACAGCGCCATCACTGGAGAAGTGAAGCATTGCACAGTTTACACATCAAGAATAAACTGTTCATGTAATTCACGGGTATTCTCAGTCTCCCAAAGTGAGATCCTCTACTTGAGCTGTGGCTAATAGATAGATGAGTGGTGACCCCCTTGATTTACTCACAACTTTTTGAACTTGTTGTCTTTAATCTCTTATTTCACATCTGTCTTGTTCTCAGTAATGAGTATCATACTTTGTAAAAGAAAGTCTCTCTCTAGTAGGTAGTCTCTTTCATTGGAGAACTGTCTACTTCTGGGGAAGTTTTACTCAGTGTGGAAGTCTACAGAAAGTGAGGAAACTATGCAGAAGTGTTCAGTTTTTCTGTAGAGTCAACACTGGGGAATTAACACCTTAACCCATCCAAAGAAAAAAAATATAACTCTTCATTTTTCTCCAGAAGCCATAATGATTTTATTTTTCCACCTACATAGACATATGAGGGCTTTTATTTTGCGGGACAAGATGTACTTTCTAAAGCAGTTATTCACATTACCATAGAATATACTGGGAAACCGCAAATAAATTCCAAGTGGGGCAAAATGTGGAAAAATGTGGAAAAAAAACATACTTGTGCCATGTTTGCGGGGGTGTTGATGCTGACATGAATCCGGCAATACCAAAAACGTAGGGTTTCCGTTATGTTTTGGTATCATTAAGAAATTCCAAACATTTTCTGTTTTTGAAATTTGCACGGCTGCGCCATTTCCTGCAACCAATAACTTTTTTGTACTAATACTTATGGTCTTGAATGAGGGGGTATTTTTTGTGGGCTGAAGTGTACTTTTTATTGCTACCAGTTTGAAATACATGGGACTTTTTTGGTTAAATTTATTCCAATTTTTAGGGGACGTGGAATGAGCAAAAAAAGTATAATTTTGCCGTTTGCAATATTTCTTCTTCTATGGTGTTCAGCGTACGGGATAAATTATGTTTTATTTTAATAGATCAGACTTTTTCAGATGCGACGATCCCAAATATGTGTAACTTTTTTATTATTTTATTTTTTTTTTTTGTAAAATGGCAAAAGGGGGGTGACTTGAACTTTTAATATTTTTTTTTTACACTTTAAAACTTTTTTTTTTACTTTAACTTTGAGTCCCCCTAGGGTGCTTCACCAATAGGGGGCTTGATCATTTATACAGCCTAATGCATTGTATAGACAATGCATTAGCATGTACCAATATGGCGGTTTCACTACTTCCTGCCTAGGGAAGGAAGTAGTAAAACAGAAAACATGACATCTATGGAAGCCTTCCCTAGGCATCCAGCTATCATGTTCACCAATTGGGAGCCCGCGATTTCACTGCAGGCAGCCAGATCAAAGTGAGGAACACAGTTTCTCATTGATTTAGATGCCAGCACCATCCCAAGCTGTAACTGCCGAGTGTTAGCTGCAATTAGCAGCTAACATCCAGCGGCTACGCAGCTCCTTAATGCCACTAGAATGTACCCATATGTCCAGCTTGGTTAAGGTGTTAAAGCATTACATAGTTCAGAAAAAAATCAATAGGCTGTCCATTCACAGACAAACTGAATCCTCCAGTACTAATTGTGCAGCTAGGACTAGGACAAAGTATTCTGGTGGCCTAAGCAAATTAGGCATATAGTTCCCCCAATGGAAAATTCAGCCCACTCCATACCTTCTTGCGCCCCCTTTCTGGGATGAAATGGTGTCCCTAGGCGGCCGCCTACCTTCACCTGTCTGTCAGCCCAGTACTGTTTGTAGCCTCCCACTTTTGTGGCTAATATTATAGTCCCAAATAGGGACTGCCTTAATTTTCTCCGAATTTTTTAAAACAATATCCAAAAACGGTTCCTTGTTTCCGGAGTTTTATTCATAGTAAGGAAAATCATACTAAGTCTCATTCTGTAAGGCAGTCTTTTTCATTAGGTAATTGTCTTGTTCTTGGGAAGTGAGCTTTAATCTGTGGCAGAATCCTGCAGAAAATGGGGAAATCTGGCAGAAGTCTTCACTTTACCTGCAGCGCCGCTACTGGGGAAATGTAGCATTTCATAGTTCACTTAGAAATCCATAAACGGTCATGTAATTCATGGACATACTGAATCCTCCAATGTGAGATTTTCTTCATGTAACCTTTTTTCTATGGCTAATAGACGAGTCAACAACTCCTCAATTTACAAAAAGACGGCTTCACCTATCGGTGGCTCACCCTCAAAAATCCCTATATCGTTTCACTAAGACTATCACAATTAGAACTACCAATTATCGCCATTCAATGTATGTATTATACGACATGATTTTTCAACTCTAGGTTCAGCTTCTGACGCATTTCCCCTTGTTATAAAACCAAGGGTTTATCAGGGGATATACTTTTCTTATTCCACCCTCAATGTCAATATGAATGGGCAGTTCCACAGATGATACTGCTAGCTCACAGTATCACAGAAAAGTACTTGAAATTTATGGTCTATATCTAGAATCTTGCCAATAGTAAGAAATTTCATACTTTTTGTAAGATAGTCTTACTGTGTTACACAGTCTCTTTCACTGGGGAACTGTCTTATTCTGGGAAAGTCAGTCTTAATCTGCCTAAAATGAGGCAGCCTCACAGAATTGTTTAATTAATGTGCAGCGCCACCACTGGTGAAATGAACAATTGCAACTTTCATATAGAAATCCATAAGCTGTCCATGTAATTCATGGACATGCTGAATCCTCCAATTAGGGATTCTGTGCTGGAAGCCTTACAACTGTGGCTAATAAATGAGTGGAGATCCCCTTTTAAAAGAGTCTCTAAGGTAGACATTTTGAACTTTGTCGCATAGAGGTCAGATCTAAATCGCTTTAAAGCAGTGTAGAATTCTCCAGTACGTATAAACCTGTTCTTCTGCAGGTCATACATACAGGTGTAATCCTGGCACTAAGGGCGGCATGTATGATCGGGAGTTGCGCCTGTTTTCTGGCGAAAACTGCGCCTCACCATGTCGAATCCCCTGTCGGACGCAGGGATGCGCTGTTAGGAGCAACCTTCGCCACTTTCGGTTGCAACTAACAGGAAGGGGCGTGCAATGGGCGCGCTGTGGGCGTTCTGGGGCAGGGCGCAGCAAATTTGAAAACTCAGAGGCATGCATGATTGCGGGTCGGCAAAGTGAGGCGCATTCCAGCGCTTTACAACTCCGACAGTCAGACCTAGTTGAAAGTGGTCTATCTGAGCAGAGAAGTCGAAGTGGAGCGTGGAAATCTTGTAATGTCCTATAGTTCTACACTTCCAGCAGTACACTACTACAATAAATGATTTTTCAAGAAGAATAAATAATTAAGCAATAAATCCTGTTTGGAGGACAACAGGTCCCAGCAAGCCTTTTGTTGTATACAAATACATCTAAAATTGTTGTTATGGAAAATGTTTAATAAAACATCTGTGCAACATCTGCATTGGCTTATGTGTTGTTAAATTAGTGTAATTTCCACGGACTTTAGAATACATTTTGTAGTGGATATTTATTTCTTTGAAGCTAATATATATATATTGTCATTAATGTTATTGGAGAAAATTTATTAATACATTGATTTAATTGTTCCAGCACTTGGATATGTCTGTTTATTAAGTAATTCATTTCAATGATAAATCTATTTTATTCTTCATACTGGGTAATGTGTTTCCGACGCGAAATCCGTCCGGAATTACATTGCAAATACGTGCCACACTTCGTGACACGTATTTGCAATGTAATTCAAGATGGATTTCACAATGGAAGTACATTACCCATTATTTACTCTGGGGACTGTTTTTCCGACGCGAAATCCGTCCGGAATTACATTGCAAATACGTGCCACACTTTGTGACACGTATTTGCAATGTAATTCAGGATGAATTTCGCATCGGAAATACATTACCCATTATTTACTATGGGGACTGTATCTCTGACGCGAAATCTGTCCTGAATTACATTGCAAATACGTGTCACAAAGTGTGGCACGTATTTGCAATGTAATTCCGGACGGATTTCGCGTCGGAAATACATTACCCAGTATGAAGAATAAAATAGATTTATCATTGAAATGAATTACTTAATAAACAGACATATCCAAGTGTTGGAACAATTAAATCAATGTATTAGTACATTTTCTCCAATAACATTGACAATTTTTGTGCTTTCAAAGTTAAGGAATGAGTGGAAACGGTAGATATTTTTCAGGTGGAGGCAGCAGGCAGAGGTGAGGGTTTGGATGTGCGGTTTGAAGGACAGATTGGAGTCAAGGGTTATCCCAAAGCAGCGGACTTGTGCAGCCGGTGAGAGAGTGTAGCCATTGACTGTGATAGAGAGATCAGGTGGGGGGATAGAGTGGGATGGGGGGAAGATGATAAATTCAGTTTTCTCCATGTTTAGCTTCAGGAGACGTGAGGAGAATAAGGAGGATATGGACGAAAGACAGACATGGATCCGGGAGAGTAGAGAGGTAATGTATGGGCCGGAGATGTAGAGTTGGGTATCGTACAGGTGGTATTGAAAGCCATGCGATGCAATTAGTTGATCCAGACCAAGAGTGTAGATGGAAAAGAGTAGTGGGCCCAGGACAGATCCCTGGGGGACACCAACAGAATGCGGATGAAAGGAGGAGGTGGAGCGAAAGTGAGAAACGCTGAATGTCCGATCAGTGAGGTACGAGGAGATCCAGGAAAGGGCCGAGTCCGTGATGTCGAAGGAGGAGAGGATGTGTAGGAGGAGTGAGTGGTCGACAGTGTCAAAGGCGGAGGACAGGTCTAGGAGGAGGAGCACAGAGTAGTTGTGTGAGGCTTTAGCAGTTGCTAGGACATTGGTGACTTTGATTAGGGTGGTTTCTGTAGAGTGGTGGGGACGGAAGCCCGATTGCAGCGGGTCAAGGAGAGAGTTGGTGGAGAAATGAGAGGAAATTTGAAGACAGACATGCTGTTCAAGGAGTTTAGAGGCGAATGGAAGCAGTGAGATGGGGCGATACGTGTGGTGCACCATGCTGGCTTACAACCTATTGGTGACGTCCATACTATTAGATTAGGTGGGCTGCCCAGCACTTTCTGGGTGTTCAACACAAAACACAGACACTCTCTGCTCCCCAGCATTCTTGGGCAAATAAAAAATATGACATACTGGAAAAATTTTAAATATGAGATATTAGTTGGTACAGGGGCCCCAATACGCAAGCTCACAACCAGCATCAACGGTCCTCATGTCTTGAGAGTCCCTACACTAACAATGTACAGAAAAAAAACATACAAAAAATGGGAGATTACTCACAAAACACTACAATTTTTTGGGCCATATTCACAGCTCAATGCTGGACTAGACTGAACCCAGCAGCAGGCAACTCTGGCCCATATGCTACCTGGGAAAAATTAACAGGTGCAGCTAATTGCTGAGCAGCAGCTCACACACCCCACTACTGTGAATATAGCATCTACCATAAATACCATTATTATAGCATTATAAGTGATCCCATACAAATCACAGCAGGCTAGAAATAAAAGAGAAGCCGTTAGAATAGCATGTCAGTGAATAATTGGCAAAATTACTGTTGTCTGAACATGGGATATAGGGTAGAACACTGTACACTTGGTTTGGATACTGATTTTGGGAACTGAATACATGTCCAGAATCCGCAGAATCCTGAACTTACCCTTAGTCTATGGGGGAACCTGAAGAAGGTGGAGGAACCTCACAGAAATCATTAGCTACCCTGCAGCGCCACCACTGGGGAAATGGAGCATTACATAATACACACACAATTCAATATGCTCTCCATGTCATTCACAGACACACTGAATCTTCCAACATGAGATACTTTCTTTATTGCCTCACTACTGAGGCTAATAGAATAGTAGGACTCTTAATGAATTCAGTAATTTTTAAAGGAGTCTCTAACACATGTGTCTTATTTTCGGAGTCTTTCTCACGGTAAGGAATATAATACTTGTGTCTTATTTCTGAAGTCTTGCTCAGGAATATTATACTTTATATAAGATAGTCCCTCTCTGTTAGGTAGTCTCTTTCATTGGGAAACTGTCTTTTTCTGGGAAAGTCAGTCTTAATCACGAGAGAATGTCTTCATTCATTAAAACAGAGTCTCAATCATGCTGAATCAAAGGACACCAATGAACCTGACATTCATCTGTTTAGGATTCAGATCTTACAGGCTGAGTGTTTGCTTTCTCTTATGTGTGAGCTTGCAGCTGTCAGGAAGTGTGCAGATTTCAGGAGAGGGGGCGAGCAGTAATGAAGGTGCTTCCTTCCCTTCTATCTTTTATCTCTTCTGGTGTTTTTCCTTCTCTTCTCTGTGTCCTCCTTGTATTTGCCATCCTCTCCATCACTACGTGGCCCTGTAATCGTGTCCTGTGTAGTGCTGCCATTGCATTTCCTCAGCTCAGAAACAGCAGATCGAAGTGTACGAGATATTTTCGGAATTTATAGATGTCATTAAAGCAAGTCCAGACTGACAATACAGATAAGCAAACGTTGATGAATATTTTATGAACTAAAAACTACAGATCTTGCTCAATAGGACCAAAATCTTATATGTCTTTCTATGTGCATCACTTTACAAACCCTGTGTGACAATTAGTAAGAGGGATGGAAAAGGGACAACTGCATAAAAGTCCCATGTTTTCGGGGTATCACTTTCCCCTTAGTAAAAAAGGTCCAAACCTCTAAAATATAACTTTTAATGAATTATTTAAAATCTATGTACTCCAAACAAAAATCCAAATTAAACCAGATCCTTGGGACGACTTTCCCATATAAATAGATACAGAGGGTTAGTAGATATCAGGGTAGGTGTCAGGAGTCACGTATGTGCTTCTAGGGTGCAATGTTCTGCAGGGGTTAATTCACCTGGCCTGTCTCCACACCCTGGGAGAGGCTTCGCTGATGAGCCTAGGAGTGACAGCTCTACTGCTACTCAGAACAGAGGGTGTGTCACACAGGACAATAGGAGGGTCTGGAGACCGCACCAATCGGCTACTGGGCCGGTGTCCAGGCACACCATTTAAACCTCCACAGACCTTCCTGTCTTTGCCTATGAAAGGTTCTAGCTGCTCTTTCACCTGCTCTCTGTATCGTGTGTTCCTTGTTACCTGAACTCGTGTTTGTGACTTTGGCTTGCTCCCTGATTCTGTACCTCGTTCCTGACAGTGTTCTGACCCCTGACTTGTTTCTTGGTATTTTTTCTGTCTTTTGATTCTTGGCCTGACGTACCCGTACTGTTGCCGACCCGGACTGATCGACCTTGCTTTCTCCTGACGGTCCTGCACTTAGTAGCTTAGGGCTTTCCGCCCAGTTGGGGCCTGCCATCTAGGGCAGCACACCAAGTAGGCAGGGACAGTGGGCTTGGTTGCAGTCAGGGCCCACTGCACCTCCTCTGACATGACAGTAGGTATTTATGATCTATCTCTCCCTACATGCTACTATACCCTTCTCTTGCCCTTAGCGGGGATAATGCCCTGACAAGGGCGGCCCCACACAGAGAATCCTTGGTGCACCCTACACACCAAGTCCCTTCTCTCTAGTTTGCATCAGTGTGTTTTAGGGTTTAGGTGTTTAGGGATATAAATCCCACAATTAGGTATGTAAAAATATGAGTATATAGGTGATACCTATCAATATTACCAAACAAGGCCATTCAAGTCTGCAGACAAAGACCCGGCGCCTCCTATTAGGATAAACTCACCACCAATAGGGGAGTACCTATCTATGTATATGGGGAAGTGGTTCCAAGGATTTGGTTTAAACAGGCCTTTTGGTTTTGATATATAGATTTTAAATAATTCATTAAAAGTTATATTTTAGAGGTTTGGACCTTTTTTGTTAAGTGTTGTATATATTCCTTCCTCATACTTATAATTTGGAAACCATTGGCTTTCATCACTTTGCCTTTGCCCAATATTACTATTAATGTTCTGCACCTTAACGCCTTCCTTTTTATAGGAGATGCTGAGTAATGTGATATATTTAGTTCTACTGTAAATGCTGTTTTTCTGGGTTGTGGTAACAATGTGGTTTCAGCAACGTGATGGCAGGGAAGCTTACTTCAGGTGCCATAAGACAATGAGGGATGGAGCTAAGCCTAGCAAGGCAAGCCCACTGCTAGAGCTGGACTGTACTAGTGTGTTCGGTGGCAGATGATGCTTCCATTGGGGGTCCACATCTCTACGTTTAACAGGTGTTTCTTGGAACTGTGTGGAGTGCAGTATGAAGACGTTGAGACAGGTGAAAAAGAACATTCCGGAACTTGCTGGACACTTGCAGGCCACAAATGACCCGGAAAATTGGAGGGGATGGGGTCAGTCAGTCCATGTGCCCAGCAGGAGTCATTTGGAGCAAGGGATAGGAAGCGTAAGGTTAAGCTTTGTTAGTAAACATGTCCACCGTGCCCATTTAAATCCCAACTGGGTGTCTGTGTTTTTATTTGAAGGAAGGCACGGAAATGAGATGTGGGTTAATAGAGTAAAATGGGTTGGGTTGGTTTTAATTTTGAGTAGGGGTTACCATACCCGGGTAGTAAAAGGGGAATAATTTACTTGAACGACTCCATAATGCCAGGGCCATGGTCTTTGTGACAAGATATTACTGGTACAGTGCCTGATGATAGCTGAGATAGCTTGCTGGGCTTGGCAGGAGTTGTTGCTGTGGAGAAGATGATGTTGGACTGGTATGGGCAGACAGAGAGTGATTAATGTAAGTCTTGACATTTACAATGAAAACAACTGGAGAAATAGCTTAAACTAGTAGAGTTTTTGTATAGGATTGAGACATCAGTAACACCTATTTTGCTGGTTAGAATTGCACAGTTGTAGTATAGGTGTTGTAGGATAGGTGCCCAAGAATCAGGGGTCCATGGCACGCAAAATGGGTAGATGAGGCTTATAGTGTAAAATGAGCTTTATTTAGATGTTTTGGCTCAAATATATAAGAAAAAGGGGAGAAACTTTTCAGCACTGTAGGTCAACGTCTAGCTTGCTACAAGCTGACCATCACAGACAGTAACAAATTTACGCTTGTGGACGTCCTCCCCATTCATTTTTATGGGAGTTCAGAATATAGCTAAGTGAGTGGACTTGGAATTTCCGTAGAAATTAATGGAGAGGAAGCACATGCAACCATCCTCCCCATTCACAGGGAGTTATGAGACAACCTGTAGCACTATAACTCATGAGAATAACCCTTTAATTTTTTTCTGTAGGTCTGCTAGAGGTGTACACTATGTCTGTGCTGGCCATGGTCTAATGGCAGGAACCTCAGACAGGTAAAGTGGAAAGATCAGCTGAAGACCCTGGATCCAAAGGACGACCTTAAAGCAGTATTATGTCATTTGTACATATGTCACACCCTTGATTGGGCTAAATGGTCACTGTCCCGTAATATGTTGTGCAACTGACCTGTTGCTTTTGAAATTGACAATCCCTCTATCCTGCAGCTGGATACTATTGGGGAACATTATTGATATTGGAGTTTTAGAAAAGAAGGGGTTAGATGTCTACCAAAGTTGGTCGAAATGCTCCCATTGAAATCAATGTGTGACTACCTTTTCAATCCAAATCGGGAGATTTCAGGGCTTGTTCTTGAGATTGGTGTGAGTCGAAGTGGGTTGGACTTGCATCTATCAAACATTGATGGCATATCCTATATCCAATATATTCTACCATTGTTTGTGGTGGAAAAACCCCTTCAAGTGATTGTAATATAAGGAGGACATGTCTAACTTAGCTACAGCATCTTGTTGTGAGTAAAAAGACTGCCTTACAACTCCATTTGTGTCTCCTATATCATTGTGCTATTACCATCAAGGGCACCCAACTTACACCAGATCAGGAAATGGCGCTTGTGGTCATCCTCCCAATTCACTTCTATAGAAATTTCTAATATAGTGGAGCACACCCACTCAGCTATATTTTCATAGACCTGGATGGGGAGGATGACCGCACGTGCTACCCTCCTGTGCAGTCAATATTGGCTTGTGGTAAAATCCCCTTAAGGGCCATTTTGCTTCAGAGCCTAGTACACTATGGGTGTATATGTATCTAGACATTGATAGTGCACCACCTAAAAGGTTGTTTAGAAAATATAGGATCCTGGGAAAGGAGGAAAATATGTGTAAATGGGTTTCAAATTGGCTCTGGGATAGAAAACATAGGATAGCTATAAATAGTAGATACTCTGATTGGGTCAGGGTTTCTAGTGGGACACCACAATGGTCAGCATTGGGTCCTCTTCTTTTGAATATATTTATTAATGGCTGTGTAGAAGGCTTACAGAGCAGAATTGTAATATTTGCTGATACAAAGCTGTGTAAGGTAATCAACACAGAGAAGGATAACCTAGTTATATAATATATTATTACACAGGGATTTAGGGAAATTGGAGGCTTAGGCAGAGAAACAGCAAGTTAAATTTAATGTGGATTATAGTAAGGTCATACACTTGATCCTAGGAAACAAAATGTACAGTTATGTATGGAATAATAATAATAGTAACCTTTATTTATATAGCGCCAACATATTCCGCAGCACTTTACAATATAAAGGGAATAAGTACAGACAAGGAAAATAAACATTACACAGTAAAAAGCTACTTACAGATCAGACACGAGGTGTTAGGGCCCTGGTCCCGAGAGCTTAAAATCTATTAGGGTGTGTGAGTGAGACAAAGGGTGAGAACTGCTCAGTTTACAACGGTCCAGCCATGTTACATATATATGGGGTAGTGTACACAAAAAGTGGATGACCCTGCCACCCAGACAGTACATCTATATACATATACTGTAAGTGCCTTTAAATGCTCAAGTCCAGGAAGTGATGAATGAGTATGACAGAAATTAGGAGGGGTTAACGATTAGGGATCTTGGTAAGCCAGCCTAAGAAAATGAGTTTTAAGAGTGCTCTTAAAACTATGAAGGTTGTGAGTGTGCCTGATCACATGGGGTAACATGTTCCAGAGAACCGGAGCAGCACATGCAAAATCTTGGAAACGGGCATGGGAGGTTCGGATGAGAGAGGCATATAATTTCAGATCATCAGCAGAGCGCAGAGAGCGGGCAGGGTGGTAGACAGAGATGAGGGAGGAGCAGCGCTGTGGAGAGCTTTATGGGTGAGAGTGATTAGTTTATGTTGTACCCTGTACTGAATAGGCAGCCAGCGCTGTGACTGACACAGGGTCGAGGCATCAGTATAGCGGCTGGAAAGAAAGACAAGCCTGGCTGCTGCATTCAGGACAGATTGGAGATGGTAGAGTTTGCAGAGAGGGAGACCGATAAGCAGGGAGTTACTGTAGTCAAGATGAGAAATAATAAGAGTAACAGTAAGAGTCTGGATTGTTTCCATAGTGAGAAAAGGACGGATTCTGGAGATGTTCTTGAGGTGCAGGTGACAGGAGCGGGCAAGGGATTGGATATATGGGGTGAAGGACAGATCAGAGTCTAGTATAACCCCAAGACAGCGGGCCTGCTGCCTATGTGGTGGTACCACATACTGAAACAGAAATAGCAGAGGGGGGAGGAGGTTGGTTAGTAGAAGGTGGGATGACTATAAGTTCAGTTTTATTGAAGATTAGTTTGAGATAGAGAGAGGAAATGATGTCAGACAGCAGACAGACAGTCACTGGTGTTTTGTAGCAGAGCGGGAGTGATGTTACGGGAAGAGGTGTATAGTTGAGAGATGGTACTGGAAGCCAAATCTGCTGATGGTTTGTCCAATGGGAGCTGTGTAGATTGAGAAGAGGAGAGGACCTAGAATGGATCCCTAATTTTGCTGGGCAAAACTACTGTCGAAAAAATTGGGGATATTGATGGACAGTAGTCTTAAATTAAGTGACCAATGCCAAGTAACAGCTGCCAATGCAAACAAAGTTATGGTTTGCATAAAAAGAGGCATAGATACTCATTACATAAACATAGTTTAGCCCCTATACAAATCCCTGGTGAGGTCACATATGTCTTTATAGAACAATACAGTTTTACAGGTTATGGTCCCTAGATACTGGAGATAAAATGTTGATGGAGATTAAGTTATGGTTTTTTTTCCTCTTGTCTGGGGCCACTGGCAACCACCTCAAAGTGGTGAATTTTTGCCTTTCTCTGGATCAACACTGTAGGGGCATAGGTTGTACTTAATAAACTTGAGTCTTTGTCCAACCGTATCTCTTATTTACTATTTGATCCAGGTACCCTGTTGGGTTAATGCAAACTTGTCCTAAAAAAGTCTTCAAGTCTATAATATCTGATGATAAAAAAAGCAGTGGAGTTAATAGTTCAGATCAACTTCTCAGTCAGAAAGTTTTTAAAAGTCAGTCTTCATATACTGTACTGTAGCTATATGATATAGGTATTCTTCATTTAGGAAGGGTCATTTCCCTTTCTTCCAAAAAGACATAAGGGACCCACCTGTAATAGTTTGCCCAGGAGCCTCAGTAGACCGACATCCACCTTAATTGGCCACACTGAGCACTTTCCTTCTCTAGCCAATTCCTATTAAAGCCTTTTCAACACAACAATTTTTTGGACGTTGAGCAGGGCATCATAAATGCCCCCAGTCAGGGATATGAAGCTGTGACGAAAACACAAGAACACAGGTTGGGATGAAAACAAGGAACCATCTGTAGAGGAGAGCTGGGAGATAAGAGAAGACTGGTGATAACAGAAGGCTGTGATATATGAAAGGAAGGAAGAGAGGTGGAGAGGGCACAAGTTGGTACAGATAAGAAAGGGAGGAGTGATGTTCAGAGGATGCAGAAATAGAGCATAGAGACATCAGGAGACATCAAGGCAGTGAGGATAGGCAAGCAAGCCTATGTGACCTTCTGCTTCAGAATGTGTTATTACATTTTATAGATGTGACAATAATTTGAGTAAAACTAAATGGTAGAGACCAAGCACTTCTGAACAATGTCAAATCTGTTTCATGCATATATAATGCTTTCTTAAAGGGATATTCCACTTACAAAAATAAACTTTCAGGTGAATGTAAATGAAAAATTTAATAACTTTGTAAATACTTTGCTTTACTGAATTTGTATTGATTTTGAGTTTTTTCATGTTGTAGCGTGTATTCTTATACATGGCTGCTATAAATGACCTGCTGGTCTTGTTTACAGCAGACAACAGTTCTTCTCCACCCCTAGGACATGTGACCTAACTACAAAGCTCTAACTGGATAACTGTCATGTAAGCTCCCACAATGCATTGCTATCTGGTAACAGGAGTCCCACATGATCATGAATTGGCCTTTCTTGATAAACAGCCAATTCAAATGCAAATAGAATAAGCTGTTCCAGACCCGAGGAAAAGTCGCATTTTATAAAGCATAATATGTATTCATGGGTTTGTATTTTACTAAATACATAGACATAAAGGAAAAAAAAAACAATTAGTCGATTAAATGAAATCATTTTAATTTTATTTTACCTGTATTGAGAGGAGTTCATGGCCAAGGGGGATGGTGGAGAAGAAAGTAGGAGAAGTAGAGGCATTATTGTCTGAAGGGGGCCTCATGATAACTCATTTGCACAAAAAACACCACAGCTCAAATGTCACAAAATCCACAAAAATTATCATTACATGGATCAGTATTTGATGATTAAACTCCTTCGTCTTCGAGACATTGCAAATATTACTTTTCAAAGTGAGTGATATATCCTTTGATTGCGTGGCATTTTGCTCACACAGGATAAGGTTTATCTATCTAGTTTGATTGGGACAGCAAAGAGAATACAGTACTTGAGAAATACAGTACTGTACGCTGGGTAGTGGATCCCCTGGACCACCGCAAGTGATGATAGTTAAAGCCACGCCAGGGAGCGGAGTCTAAGTATACCCCGGTATTCACCAGAGCCCGCCGCAAAGCGGGATGGACTTGCTGCGGCATGAGGCTACCAGGTCGTCCCCCCTGACGTGACTTGCTTGCGATGGTGGCCGAGGTGCAGCGGGTAAAAGAATCGTATCCAGGAATCGTAGTCGTGGGCAGGGCCCTAAGGTCAGGGCAGGCGGCAATGGTTCGTGTTCGTGGACAGGCAGGGAAAGGGCAGGGCAGGCGGCAGAGGTTTGGAGTCGAGGGAAAAAGTAGCAAGAGGTCTGGTACACGGTAAGGCGAGAATATACTTTAAGGAACGCTTTCTCTAAGGCTCGGGGCAACATATATCCAGCAAGGAAGTCCCGCTGACGTTACCAATAAATAGGTGCAGCACCTGGCAACCAGCCAATTATCGACACGCTGGCCCTTTAAATTTACAAGGACTAGCGCGCGCGCGCGAGAGTCCGGCCACGCGCGCCTCGGCCGGCAGAGGGCGCGGACAGAAGAGGGACGAGGTCAGGTGAGTGATTGGAACGAGCGCGCCCGCGGCCCGTCCCGCGGTCAGCAGCGATACCCGTCCCGGGCAGGGACCCCGGAGAGGAGGCACGGGTGCACCTGCGGCCCGCGGGCCGGAGCGTGGCGCCGCTCGCTACAAGTATATTGTGTATTATTCTGGAGCAACTTGACCACGCAAGACACGGAAAAGAAACTACCACTAGAAGAGGTGTTTGAGCATGCAGTACAGTAGGGTGTATTGTTCCTAACCTGCTTGACCATGCAGGGCACAGCAATGAGATTATCATTATAGCTTAGCATGTAATACAGTACATATTATTCCAGAATAGCTTGACCATATAGGGCACAGAAAAGACACCACTATCACTATAGGGGGGTTCACGCGGCATATTGTGGCACGCACAGGTACACGCCACAAAAACCATTCATTGCACTGTTGAAATTACCAGCTTGCAAGTGGGTAATGTCTACGTGAATGCAGCATGCAATGGCCAGGCAGATATTTGCACCCTATACTTAATCATGTGATGCCAGACATACGCCTAAAAGAACCGACCTGCAAGTTATTTTCAGGAATGCAAAATATTATGCTGCATATTTTACAATGCAGTCTATGAGAAGTGCACTTGAACATTGTTTTAGGCCTATTTCAGCACATATTTTGCCATGTAATACTCACCAAGATACGCCGTGCAAACATATCCTAAGAGGTTCTTGAGTATTCAGTTCAGTGACCTGGTTGCTCTTAATCTGTTTGATCATACAGGGCACAGCAAAGATATTACTTCTATAAAGCTGCGTTCATAGAATCCGACCAGTATTTTACAATTAATTTTAGTTTTTTAGCTGCGTTTTTCTGCGTGGATTTTGCAGTTAGTTTTTGGCTGGGCCATATTGAATAGTAATAATTAGCCATTTTTCGACGGATTACAGAACACGCTCCAAGTTTTTTTTTATCACATTTCGGGTTTTTAAATCCGACCTCAGAAATCCGAGCTTGTGTTGACTACAGCTTGGAATCTTTATTGAGGGGCTATGAGGATGGTTTATATCAAAATTTTTTCAAGATTCCAAAATACTGAATGTGCTTAAAATCCAGCAGTTCCTTAGCCTAAGCAGACAAGGGTACAATACCCGTACAAATTATTCCAGAGCACCTTAACTATGTAGGGCACAGCGAAGGCATCATCTCCAGTGTCAAACTGAGGTACCTGGGGCCCACCAGGGGAGATCTCTTTTGGCGGTCTCCAGTGGAATTGACTCTTGGGGCCCTCTAGTGCACTTGACTCTTGGGGCCCACGCTACAGCTATTCCACATGGCTCTGCCTTTTGTTTTCTGCCTTTCTTCTTGATATGCAGCCCCAGACCTTCCATTTCCACCATATCAAGGACTGACTATACTTAAATGCTATTTGGGGGTTTCCTCTGTTCACTTGTTGGCCAGATGGAGCTTAACTACAGCTATTAATTAAATGATACTTAACATAAAGTACAATACCTACTATTCTGGAGCAGCTTGACCATGCAGGGCACAGAGTGATGACTACCACTAAAAGTGATACCTGCACATATAGTACATATTATTCTGGAGTGGCTTGACCATGCAGGACACAGCGGAGAGACTACCACTATAAGGGGTGCTTGAGCATATACTATGGTATGACAGGACTGGTCTGTCTGTATTTGTTAGTTTCTTCACTGTCACACCAATGGCCCTTCTGCTTGTGGGGAACTCCTGCGCTTTATATCACCTTCTTTAGGGCAAGAGTAGGCTACAGTGAGCAGAGCTGAGCATGCCAAAACTAACTCCCAGAGCATGCACACGCCTTCCAGATCACCAGGTCAAGTGCCACAGAAACTAATACTGGGGCGGCTCTTTGTCATCTAAATCCATTAGGTGCCAAGTTGCTTGAAGTTCTGAGGCCGTCAAGTACCAAGGTATGAGTGAATTTCAAAGAATTTAAGAAATTGCCTAGCATTTTATGTAAAAAATCAAGCAATCTGCCTTAAAGGGGTTGTATCATTTCATTAAATGGTCTTCAGAATAAGGGGACAGTGAAAACAAGTAACTTTGCAATTGGATGTCATTAGAAAGCTTTTGTTTTCAAGGGAAAATCCCTTATTTTTGTTTTGTGTAAACACTGTTCCCCGTGTCAGTCGGGTTTCCCCACCTCCTTTCATTCATTGGCGGGGCGGCTCTACTAACTGTGGGGACTACGGTCACAGAGGTGGCACAAAGGGGAGGGTTGCAACAAAAAATTTATAGGGTTTTATTTTAAAGCCCCCAAAAAACAGAAAAAGCAAACAGACATTTATGCAAGGCTTACGTCAGCCTTTTACTGCAGCAAAAAAAATATGTATATTTGGGCAGCATAAAAAGGACAAGGTTATCTCCAAAGTGTGGGGAGGTAAGTCTCTGGGGAAACAGACCCCCTTGGTCTGGTTCAACGGTCTGTACAGGTCCTTCCCCTAAACACCGTTGGGGAAATACCCTGACATCAATCGCACCAGGGTTTACTCTCCCACTGGGTTTTCCTGCCAGGCTTTAAAAGGGCCCAGGGGTACCGGTAAAACCCCGGGCCGGAGGGGGGAAGGGCCCCCCACCCACGCTACGCCGTTCAAAAAAACAGCCCCAAAAAAGTGGCAGCATATATAAAATTACCCAAACATCAAGTAACCTATGGTTACTTAACTTTACTGTGTTTTTTCCCCCCAAGGTTCGGTTCCTTGGTGGGCCCCCCAGTGGCAGTTTTCCTGCTGTCCTTCAGATTTTGAAAATGCCGGGATGTACCCCTGGATGGTTTCCCGGAACTTCCCACTATTTGTACCTCCTACCGGCACTATCTTCTCCACTATCTTTTTCCTGCTGTTGCTTACACATTTCCCCCCCCCCCCCCCATCTTCCAAGGCCCGGGACTGGGCAATTTAACTCACCAAACAGTGGAGTTTTGACAAGGAAACGCATTTATATGATGTTTTCCCCCCCCTGTGTTCTACCACAAATTTAAAAACCTGCATGCCCGGAACCCCTTTTACCCTTGCATTTTGCCCCTTTTTTCGGTAAATCCCTGTAAAGGGGGCATCGGATAGGAATCCCCTTAGATACCTCTTGAGCGAAGAAATCGTTTCGAACCGCCAAGTTCCCTTTGGCTTTGGGGCCCAAAAAAATGGGGCTAGACCCCCGCTTTTTGGGGTCTTTAATGACGCCCGGGGCCACATGGCCTTACTTCCTAGAGACGCCTGTTCGATTTGGGGGCCCGGTAGGGTTTGACATGAAATTTTCCCCGGGTTGACATATCCATGCTCTACCACATTGTTGTGGAAGGTCAGTGAGATGTCCCTGTTACGCTGTAACAACCCCCAGGCTCTGTCTTTATTTTGGGGAAGGGCGTCCCCTACAACCTCCCTGAATCGCCTGTTTTTCCCTTGGGCTTAAGGGACACTACTAGGGCCTCCCCCCTGTCAGCCAGGGCTTTATTAAATTTATTTTTGGTTTGGGTTTGGAAAAGGTTTTTTTTTGGGGGGGGATGTATTTAAAATTTCCTCTCCAACTCTCTTACCACTTAAAAGGCCCCTGCCATTTAGCCGGGAATTTACTCTGCCCCGTGGGAACCAGGCCCAATACGCGGCCCCCAGGGTTAAACTCCTAACCCCGCGGCCCTTTGTTACCGACTCTGTGACTCCTGTGCCCCCGAGGTGCTCCTTCAAAAATGGGCTTACTCGGCTGATGCGATCCGCATCTGGGCGACGTGTTTACAACATTTTTATGGGGGGGAGCCTCACCTCCCAGTCTCTTTGGCGATGTCCAGTTTCCCCCTAGGTGTCCCCCATACAAAAATCAAACGGGGGGAACCCCTTTTAAGGTTTTAGGAACCTCTCTAAAGGAATAGAAGGTTTGGCACAAAAATCCCACCCCTCCCATCCTTTTTAACCACCTTTCTCAGCACCCCCTTCGGGGTTTTTATTAAATCTTTTCGACTAACCGTCAGTTTGGGATGAAACACCGAGGTCCTCAGTTGTTTAATGTGCAGTATCTACACATTTCCTTATTACCCTAGACAAAAAGGGGTGTCCCCTGGTTTTAGGATTTCTTTGGCAAACCCTTTTAGAGAAACCGCATCAACTCTCGGGCAATACACTTTGAGGGCATATTTCTTAGGGGGGTGGCCCCTGGATACCTGGGAGCGTAAATTGTATGACTAGAATTTAGGTGGCCCCGGGCCGACTTGACTAATTTGGGCCCCACGAGATCCATAGTGATTGTTTGAATGGAACCCTTGATAATGGGGGGGGGCACTAAAGGGGTCCTGAAAAGGGGCATAGGTGCGGTTACTGGCACGTGGAGCAGGGTTTTAAAAAAATTTGGTAATTCTTATGACAACCGGGCCCGTAAAAAACCCCTTTAAATACCCGTCTTGGTTTTTCTCCGCCCCCAATGCCCCCCCGACAGACTGTGAGCTATAT
>JAODAL010051341.1:0-26739 GCA_025379985.1 Phyllomedusa bahiana
TGCGCGCTGCTCCCGATCCCAAAACAGCATGGAAGGAAACATCTCAGATCACAGAAGTTCTCTTTCCCCTGCTGCTCACCATTCAATAGTATCCACCGTGTACACAGCACCTATTTCTCTCCCCATACATCCATACATGACCCGAGCCAGGGGTTCCCAGCACAGGAAATTGAGCAGGGGAAGCGATTCAAATAATCTCTGATGTGTTGTATTTGCATGGAGTTATCTCAGTCTACATCTGTCGGGTGTCTGCTTAATTACTATTCACTGACTGTGACTATTTCCTGCCTGAAATCATTCACTTCAGCAGTGAAGCTGGTTAGGTAAACAGGAGAGTAAAATGCTAATTAGGCGGGAATCAGAGCTAAAATGAAAATGGGCAGGAAATAGTTAACAGCAGTGAATAATAATTAGGCTGAGAACACAGATAAGGCAGCAGGGGAGATGACAGGGGCTGCTATATGCCTGCTCTAAATCACTGAGCTTTTGCCACGGGGCAGAGCGAGGACAAGAGAGAAAGGACAGGAATAGTTAAACTTGTTTGTGCTCGTTCCCGACGCGACCTGTTGTGATAAAGATGCCGGAGATACAGCCAAATCAGGGAGACCAAGCAGGTCGGTGACTATAGAGACCTCAGCAGCCCCTGGAGCCACTAAAAACAAGTTATCTAAAAAATCAGAAAGGAGATTTGTTATTGACTTTATATTGCAAACGTGTCTTGTTTTTGAAGATCTTTAATTTGAATGACAATCTTTGTAGTGAGACAACCCCTTTAATGAGAGATTTCTCATTCACTTTATCTACAATGTTTTATAGTTTATTATCAAAAACTAAACCTTATATTCTAGATGTGGCCTTATAAGAAAGAAACTGTTACAAATACTTGTTCGTGTGCATGTTTAGTACTGTATATTCTTTTGTGTTAAGCTAATAGTAATTTTAAGCTAATAGTAATAGACATTGGCTGCATTTCCCCAATATGTTACCTGGGGCTTTGCAAACTCAAAGATGGTAAAATGAGTAAAAAAATTAGTCAATTAATCTAAAGCATGTTAAACAGAGTAACTCCGTCATTCCAAATATACACACTAGTGTGTATCTACAGCTGTCTGCCATTTTTGCTAGGTTACCCTTCTGTTACTAGTTACAATAGATCTTATAACTTTGAATTGAATGATTCATTGAAGTGACTCCAATAGCTAAAGGAAACAACACTTATGATACGGCTTACCTACACAACAGAGCTATGTTCCCAGAGTCGGTAGGATGGCTTACAGAATCCGTATAGCTAAAGGGCCACAACATATTATAGAGTTATTAAAATTTGTATTGCTAGATCTGGCTCTGTACCACAACATATTATTGAGTTATTCAAATCACTATTGCTTTAGCTGGCTCTGTACCACAATGTATAATGGAGTTATTATAACCGCTAATACATAGTTTTATAGTTAGCATGGTTGAAAAAAGACAAATATCCATCAAGTTCAACTAAGAGCGGGGAAGATGTGGATGAAGGGAGGGAGCAATTTAAACATTTAGGGCCTCGTATAAGAAAACTGTCTAGGTCTAAAACTCACTGTGTTACCCATAGCAACCAATCAGAGTGCCCCTCTCATTTTTCCAGAGCACTATATGAAACGAAAGGGATGCACTGATTGGCTTCTATGGGCAACAGAGAGCGTTTAAGACCTACACAGTTTTCATACATGTGGCTCTTAATCTTTTTTTTTTTTTACTTTAATACTTAGTTCCCCTAGGGTACTTGACCACTATGGGGCACAATCCCTTGTCCTATATACAGCAGTACTGTTGTACTTCTATTTATAGGATTTTCACTTATTACCTATTACACTCTGCCATAGTATTAGTAATAGTACTAGTAATAGGAGTACATACATGGCAGCTGTGGAAGCCTGCACCAGGCTTCCTGGTGCCATGACAACTGATCACCCCCTGCAATTATGTTGAAGGGGAGGGGACTATCGGACGGAGGAGCGGGGCTGTGCACGGCTACTTATTCAGCTAGACGTCTTAAGTGATAACAGCAGGGACGGAACCTCTTAAACCCTGATGCTGGCTTCCTGCAGCATTGCTCCTCTCCAGCCTCCTGCTGCCCTGAGACAGTACATTTGGACTATAAGACGCACCCCCTATTTTCCCCCAAAATTGTAAGGAAAAAAGTGTGCTTATAGTCTGAAAAATATGGTATATCTCTGCCTTAATCTCTAACTACCTCCCCTCACGGTACCTCCGCTCCTCACAGGACCTTCTCCTCTGCTCTCCTCTTATCACCTCCTCACATAACCGTCTCCAAGACTTCTCTCGTGCTTCCCCCACACTTTGGAACTCACTGCCCCAACACCTCAGACTCTCCCCCTCTTTCATCGGCTTCAAACGTAACCTGAAAACTTACCTCTTCAGGATTGCCTATAACCAACATTAACCGTGTTGCACTCCTCCGCCCCACAAACATGTCTGCCCCTCACCTTCTGTCTCTTCACCCCTTCCCTGTAGATTGTAAGCCCTCACGGGCAGTGGACCTCTCTCCCTCTGTAACCAGTTGTTAGTCACTTATTGTCACTTTGTAATTGTCTGACCAATGTTATTTATGTACCCACCTGAAATGTACAGCGCCCTGGAATCAAGGGTGCTCCAAAATAAATGATAATAATAATAATAATATGGTAGATATCTAAGATTTCTTGAAACCATAAGGCAATGTTCACACGGCTTATTCACGACGTAATTGGGGGTACGGATTTCGTCCACAATTATGCCGTGTGCTCGGCAGCGGGGGGTCCGGCAGCCCGCCGGCCCCATAGACATTCATTATTCACGGCGCGTATAGAGCCGTGATAATTGACATGTTACTTTTTCGCCACTCGCCGTATTTCACGAGCGAGGAGAGGAGACGGAATCCATAGTTCTCTATGAGAACTGTGGATTACCGTAATGACTGGGATGGATTTCACCCGTATTTGCGCAGTATGGCGCGAAATACGGGTGAAATCCGTCCCAAAATAAGCTGTGTGAACATAGCCTAACTGTTCCTGCTGTGACCGGATCCTCAGGCAGGCTATTCCACAAATTCAAAGTTCTCATGGTAAAGAAGCTTTTTGTCTATAGCTGTCTTTTCTCAGGATTATATAGGTTTAATTATTTTAACCTTTCCTCATAACTAAGATGCTCTATTCCTCTTATTAGGTCGGTTGTTCATCTTTGTCTCTAACTCTAGTACATCCTTTATATAAACTGATGCCCATAACTAAACTGTATATTCTAGATGTGGCAGCACCAATGCTTTATATGGCGGCATCAATGCTTTATATGCTCCACATCACCTATTGCTGTAGGTAGTTCTATAACACAGTATAGTATGGAGTTGTTCTAATCCCTATTGCTATAGATAGTTCTGTACCACAATATATTATGGAGTTATTCTTATCCTTATTGCTGTAGGTGGCTCTGTGCCACAATATATTATGGAGTTATTCTTATCCCTATTGCTGTAGGTGACTCTGTACCTCAACATATTGTATTATGAAGTTATTTGAATCTCTCTTGCTATAGATGTCTTTGCATCACAATATATTACGGAGTAATTTGAACCTTTATTGTTATAGGTGGCTTTGTATTATTCTCCTATTAAAAATGTTTGTATGAAAATATGTCTCCATAATTTGGCATCTGGCAGATTTTTTTTTCTGTAAGATTCCAGGTTAATCAAACAGGAAACAAGTACAATATAGCTTTAGAAACTTCTAAATGTTTTATATTAAGACCTGGAGCTTGTAGAAAGTTATAATATGGGCATATACATGACATATTACAAATCTTGATCCTTCAAATTGTAGCAAAATAGTCACCTATGCAATTATCAAAGAATTCTTTCATTTTGCAACTATTGACTATGGAATCCATTGTATATCTTAAACTAATGGTTATGATAGTGGAACCTGCTTGCATTGCAACATGATTTGTGTCGTTATATTGCTACAAATAACCATCAGAAGATAGGTAAACTCTGGCATAAAGGGATGCAAAGAACATCTATCATGAAAAGTATTGTTTCATCTGCAAAATATTTGGTTGATATTAATGGACCTCAGTTATGACTAGAGATTGGCGAATTGATTCTAATGAAGTGGAATTCATTTAGAATTTCAGGAAAACTTCGGTTCTGAACGAAGTCGAAGTTTGGGAGACTTCGGGTGAATGAAGTGTGCTTTTGATTGATAAAATGGCTGCGAGCACATGGCGTTACATGGGGCAAAGCACTCTGGAAGGAAGAAGGGCATAGCCTGCATGACATGTGCAGAGATGAAGTCAATCAGAGACCAGCGGGATTCTGTGACATCACTGCACTATATAAGTCTGGGCGCGACGCTGGGAGCTCATACCACTCTCACTGTACTGACTAGGGAAGGTGCTGCCGCGACTGCTTGTAATAGCTCTTACTGAAGAATTGATTTTTATACAGCGTTTTTTGGGGGGAGTCTCAGCTTGTCTCAGAGACTGCTTCTCTTAATGTTCTATTTCTGATTTTGTGGGGTATTGGATCTGAAGTCCAGTGTGCGTCCAATGCAGCTGCATATACATTTTAATGCTATCTGCTCACAGCACATTGAATATCCAAGGGGGATCTAAGCCTGTTCCTATTGTATTCATTTAAAGAAACAGCATTTTTACAATACAAATACCACTTCATTTTTGACTGCTCAATTCTTTTGCGCAATTTACATCCAGGGGTTAATTAAGCATTTTTTTTTTCTGCTGTTGTGGTCACTAAAAGAAACCGTCTTTTTCACCGCCAAAAAATACATTTTTCCTGTAGCCTAATTCACAAGCGAAGGTCAATTACAATTTTTTTTCTCTTGTTATGTAGCGTAGAAAACACGCCATTGTAACATGCTAAAAAGCTCGTAGTTTGTGGTAGCTAAATTGTTTAGCTCAATATACATCCAGGGGTTAATTAAGCATTGTTGTTCTGCTATGGTGACAAAAATAAACCGTCTTTCTCTGCCAAAAAATACATTTTTCCTGCAGCCTATTTCACAAGCGAAGGTTAATTACATTTTTTTCTCTTGTTGTGTAGCATAGAAAACATGCCATTGTAACACGCTACAAAGCTCGTAGCTTGTGGTTGCTCAATTGTTTGCCGCAATTTACATCCAGGGGTTAAGTAAGCATTGTTTTTCTGCTGTGGTGACAAAAATAAACCGTCTTTCACCGCCAAAAAATAAATTTTTTCTGCAGCCTAAATCACAAGCGAAGGTTAATTACAATTTTTTCTCTTGTTGTGTAGCGTAGAAAACACGCCATTGTAACACGCTACAAAGCTCGTAGTTTGTGGTTGCTCAATTGTTTGGCGCATTTTACATCCAGGGTTTAATTAAGTGTTGTTTTTCTGCTGTGGTGACAAAAATAAACTGTCTTTCACCAACAAAAAATAAATGTTTCCTGCAGCCTAATTCACAAGCGAAGGTTAATTACAATTTTTTCTCTTGTTGTGAAGCGTAGAAAACACGCCATTGTAACACGCTACAAAGCTCGTAGTTTGTGGTTGCTCAATTGTTTGGCGTAATTTACATCCAGGGGTTAATTAAGCATTGTTTTTCTGCTGTGGTGACAAAAATAAATTGTCTTTCACTGCCAAAAAATACATTTTTCCTGTAGCCTAATTCACAAGCGAAGGTTAATTACAATTTTTTCTCTTGTTGTGTAGCGTAGAAAACACGCCTTTGTAACACGCTACAAAGCTTGTAGTTTGTGGTTGCTCAATTGTTTGGCGCAATTTACATCCAGGGGTTAATTAAGCGTTGTTTTTCTGCTGTGGTGACAAAAATAAACCGTCTTTCAACGCCAAAAAATACATTTTTCCTGCAGACTAATTCACAAGCGAAGGTTAATTACATTTTTTTTTCTTGTTGTGTAGCGTAGAAAACACGCCATTGTAACACGCTACAAAGCTAGTAGTTTGTGGTTGCTCAATTCGTTTGTGCAATTTACATCCAGGGGTTAATTAAGCATTGTTCTGCAGTTGTACTCAGTAAAAGAAACTTTGTTTTTCACCACCACAGAAGAAATTCTGTAGCATAATTCATTTCCGAAGGTTCATTAAGCCTGTTTGTGCTTTTTTCAGTAAAATACACAGAGTTTTTAAACGTCACATACAAGTCAATTTTTCCTGCCATTTGTGGAGCGCAATTTATATCCAAGGGTTACCCAAGCTTCTTAGTGGGTTCATTTGGAGTCAAATACAGGGTGTGATTTATCATATACATATATCTTCATCAAACAGTGTCTGTACATTTTAGAACAAACAGTATGTCAGACAGAGAGGTGGCAGCTCTTCACCTGCGAGTGGCAGAGGCACAAACATTCCAGGCCCAGGGTCGCAGCACAGCAAGGGGACGTCGCAGCAGGGGTCACTCGTGAGGCCAGAACTGCGCTGTCATCTAGCGGCCGTGTGTTGTTCAGCAACCCAAGGGTTCTTGATTGGTTGACTAGTCATCCACTTCCTCCCAGATGACATCTGACAAAACCCCCGCCAAGAGTCGGTGGGAACGTCAGACACAACTTAGTTTGGCATGGCACGGAGGGGTCAGCGGCCCTCAGCTGTCCTCAACCCGCCTCTATCCCATCCGGTTCCCTCAGCCAGAGATCTACTATGTGGTCTGGGCTCAGCGCCACTATATAGTGAGGATGATCAATTTGAGGAGGGCAGTCAGCAGCTGCTTGTCAGCGAAGAAATGGGGCCGATATCCCCTGCTTTTTTGCAGTGGGGGCGGCAAAGTAAGATGTTAGAGTGGCAGGGGAGGTCATGTTTGAGGGGCCAAGCTCTGCATACCAGCCCAGTGATGAGGACAGCAGTAATGAAAACACAAATATGATAATGTACCCGACCGCACGGGGACCGGGGTGAGGCAAGGGTTCATCTCGTCGGGAAAGGAGGGTCAGTTTGGCTCAGGCAGCGGTGCAGCCAGCAAGGGGGTGCGTGGGGGGTGAGAAAGGGCAGATTGCAAAACAGTGGGGGGGGGGGGTTCGGGGAGCCAACGGCCACGGGTAAAAAACCCCGTTTTCGCTTCGCGGGTCCAAGAAAGTAGGGGGCACGGGGGTCAGCGAAGCAGCGGGGCAGGTCACTCATGGGGGACGTTGGGGTAAAATCCGATAACTGGGGCGTGTGGCATTCTTTGCAAGACATCGAGAAGCCAAATATGGGATATATAGAATCTGTGGGCAGAAAGTGAAGCGGGGCCCAGGGAGCTAACGTTGGCACCACGGCCCTGCTAAACACAGCAGCGTCACCATGGGTGGCCTGGGAAAAAACGGGGCCCAAGTGGGTGGCCCCATCCTCCCGCCGCAGCACACCCAAAGCGCAGCGCAAAGTGGCACGCATGCCATTGCAGCCAGTCAAGCTCCCCCAAACCTCTGCAGAAGGGGCTGTTTCTCTTTGAATCTCCCCGGGGCCCAGATGCTCCTGCCCTCGCTACTCTGGGCCCAGTCGTTCAGCGAGGCGTTTGAAAAGAACAACAGTATGCGTCCAACCGTCCTAAGTCAGAAGCGTACTCCGTCCAAGTTGTTGGTGTGCATCCCTCCCTTTCCCAAATGAAATTAGGGACTGCAGCCCGTGCCTGTGCTTCGGCCCAGGCACACCAACATTTTGGGAAAGGGGAGACGCCGCTTTTCCTCCACGTTGTCAAACGCGGGTCCCGCGCCCCTGTCCGCCCCCTCCTACCCCCCCACCATCTCAGCCTCCACAAAATGCTCCATCTACCCATGTGAGGGCAACGGGGTCACGCATTCACACCCGGCTTGCCTTCGAACAAAAGCAAAAGGGGAGGAACTGCTCTGCGTCATGCGCAAGAAATCGATGGGGTGGCTTTCTCTCCCAACTTCAAATCGGAACCATGGTGACGGACAATGGGAGGAACATGGTGTCCCCCGGGAGAACGAGGGAGGGAGGTCCATCGCCCTGCATGGCACATGTGTCAATCGGTTGTGAAAAAAGGGTTCCCAAAGTCTTTTCCACCGATCTTCAGAATTCTGAAAATGGCCAGGAAACTGTGCATACACTTAAACCATTCCCCAAAAGCCAGGGGAAAACCCTCCCCGGTTGCGCGGCGAACGGCCCCCCCAACACCTTATTGCGATGTTTTCCACCCATTGGGAAATTTCCCGCCCCACATGTTGGACCGACTGTAGAACGAGAAAGGCCATTTTAATGATTTTTTTTATGAACCAGGGGGGAAAGGAGTAACCCCTGTGTAACTTTGTGTCGCCAGTGGACTCACGTGAAAACCCCGCCCTTGTTGAGGCCATTCGAGGAGGGGACGTTATTTGTCAGTCGCCAGGATTTCGGGATGATTAACGTCATTCCACTCCTTCATGTCCTGGAACAGATGCTGAAAAATCTGTCTGGGCAGGGGACTGGAGAAGTGGCGACTACATCTCGCGGCCACATGAGATGGTGGGGACTGAAATGGAGGAGGAGGAGGAGGACATGGAGCAGAAGCATTGTCTGGTGAAATGAGTGGATTTTCTACCCAGGTGACAAGAGAGGAGGAGCAGCTGGAGGAGGTAGATGGAGGTGAGGAAGACGAGGCAAATGACCTGCAAGCACCGTGGCAGTATACAGTGGAGATGGAGGCAGGGAGCACCTCGGAGTCACTTGTGCAGATGGCCTGCAGCATGCTGATTTGCCTGGCTAGTGACAGCCGAATAGTCAGCGTCCGGCAGAGGGATGACTTCTGGCTCTCCACCCACTTGGACCCTCGCTCCCGGTCCAAAATGGGAGCCTTTTCCCAGCTATTGAGAGGGAGGACAAACTCAAATACTATAGGGAAATCCTAGGTAGTCAGTTGGCCGCTGACTATGTGCGGCATCGTCCCTCCTTTGACAGGTTTGACCAGGGAGTTCTTCAGCGCTCACGTACTACAGCCACGGCTGCTGGTGGAAGATGGAGTGGTAGGAGCAGTACCAGCTCCATCAGCAGCAACCTAAGTCTGGAGTCACTGATGAGCAGCTTCCTTCACCCGCCTAGTGAGGAGGGCAGTCGCCAGCAGCAGCAGCAGGACCTGGAGCAGACCCTGAACCAACAGGTGGTGGCCTACTTGGACAGCACTCTGCCACCCCAGTTAGAAGATCCGCTGGACTACTGGGCAGCCAAACTGGATGTGTGGCCGCAACTTGCCGAGTTTGCAGTGGAGAAGCTGTCCTGCCCGGCCAGTAGTGTGGCATCAGAGCGGGTGTTCAGTGGGGCGGGGGCCCTTGTTAACCCAAGGAGAACCCGCTTGTCCACGGGAAATGTGGAACGACTGACCTTTGTCAAGATGAATCAGGCGTGGATCGGCCAGGATTTCCACACACCAATGCCTTAGGTGTCAGACTACATCAGCCATGACGCCTCACCCAAACTGTGAGAAATGAGTCTGGGTTCAAACTACCTGCCTCAGCCACTATTCAGATGCTGCCACCCGCCTGATGCCACACATCTGCTGACAGTTTCTCCATCTGCCACCAACCATCTTTTCCAGGGACTGGTATTGCTACCCAGCTCCACACTCTGTCATTGTGCCACTGTCTGACCTACTGCTGATGCTGACCCTGCAGCCATGACTTACACACTGTGTCATTGTGCCACTCTGTGGCCTACTCCTTTTTTTGCCACCTCTAGAATGTCATTGTGCCACTGTCTGACCTCATGCTGCTGCTGTGGCTGCTGCCGTGACCTACACACTGTGTCATTGTCCCACTCTGTGGCCTACTCCTGTTTTTGCCACCTCCAGAATGTCATTGTGCCACTGTCTGACCTCATGCTGCTGTGGCTGCTGTGACCTACACACTGTGTCATTGTGCCACTGTCTGGCCTCATGCTGCTGCTGTGGCTGCTGCCGTAACCTACACACTCTGTCATTGTGCCACTGTCTGACCTCATGCTGCTGCTGTGGCTGCTGCCATGACCTACACACTGTGTCATTGTGCCACTCTGTGGCCTACTCCTTTTTTTGCCACCTCTAGAATGTCATTGTGCTACTGTCTGACCTCATGCTGCTGCTGCTGTTGATGCCGTCAACTCCACACTGTGTCATTGTGCCACTCTTTGGCCTACTCCTGTTTTTGCCACCTCCAGAATGTCATTGTGCCACTCTCTGACCTCATGCTGCTGTGGCTGCCGCCGTCACCTCCACACTCTGTCACTGATGTTGCCACCTGAGCCCTCAGCTTGTTTTTTTCCAGCTGTCGCTGCCATGACTTTATCAGGCTACATTCCCCCTTCAGTTTTTTGGTCAGTTTTGCCCTCTTAAGTGCCCAGGGAATTTTCTAGTGAAGCGATTCTAAGAGCGGCGGCATGTATGAAGACCAAACCAAGCTCCGTCTGCATTTTTAAGCATGGTTCTACAGCTCCTGGTTCTACAGCACCCTGCAGGCTCTGTGCAGCCTGGAAATAGATGTTTTTTAACGTGATTCGTCCCGAAGTAATTCGGAACGAAGTTATTTTTTGTCGGGAAATTCGGCGAAGTGAGCGAACCGAATTTCGAGAAATTCGCCCATCTCTAGTTATGACTAATCCACAGGCTTATTAGCCTTCAAAAGTCACAAATAACTGAATATTCTCTATAAGGTTAAAAACCTAACTTTTACTACTGCCATATTAATTAACAAATAAAGTGCCCCAACCATACGAAAAACAATGTAAATAGGTAAGCCTAAATGAAATAAATTCTGCATACAATAAATAGGTAAAGGACTATGAATTGCTCACGTCACCTTGATAAACATGTTACTCTGAATGCCTTGGCATAGTCCAAAAATATGTAGCATCCTGGCTAGTGTTGAGCGATTTTGATCGACAAAGTTGAAATCGGCAATGTTTTTATGGTGATCGAAATTTCCAGATCATGCGATAATTAAGGTTAAAATCTGAGCATCATCTATTAAGATCGCGCCTTTTTCGGCGCTTCCTGTAATTTTGGCGGCCAGCAAATCAGATTACAGAATAGAGCAGGGTGAGATGTGTGTGCGACGTCATGACTGGGATGTGTATGGTTGCGATTGGCTGGAAAAATCACATGACCTCGTTTTACATAGAACAGCGTTTCCTGTTTCAGCCTCAGTGTCTCTCAGCGTCTCATAGTGATAGGACCTGCGCTCTGCCTGTGGCCAACAGGTCAGATAATTAGTCTATTTCTGCACAGAGAAACCTCTACTATTAGCTGTGATCCTTCCAATTTAGTTATATTAGAGATTTGAAGATTTTATGTAGTTAGCTAGAGAATTTTAAAGCAGCATCTACCGCTGTAAATTCATGGCGGGAGCAGGAGGGGGGCCCGCGGGCGAACACAGACAAGCTCTATCTATAAAGAACACTGGATAAAGTTCACCAAGACTTAGTGTAGATATTGTAGTGGAATATCTTTATTATTAACAGTTTGCTATTGAAATATTTCCTGGATATTGGGCAGCCTGAACTTATATTGGATACACATCATTTCTAGTAACTGCAGGTCTCTTTGTTAGGTGCAAAACTCCACTTTTATTATCAGTATACATTTCAGATATGTGTTCATTTTAATTTTACCCATTACACCTGTGACTGTTGATATATCCACCTTGCAGTTAAATTACAATCCAGCAATCTTGTAGTCAGCACAGGTTGTTTGTTGCCAAAAATACCGTGTATCATACGAAAACATAACAGTTACGTGTTTTTTGACTTTTGCGCACCCAGCATTGTTCATTGACGCAGCATCCACGTAAATCTTAAAACAGCAATTCTATATTCACCACAGGTGAATTGAAAGGTGCAAAAAATACCATTTATTATACCAAAACATAACAGTTACGTGTTTTTTGACTTTTGCACACCCAGGTTTGTTCATTGACGCAGCATCCACGTAAATCTTAAAACAGCAATTCTATATTCACCACAGGTGAATTGAAAGGTGCAAAAAATACCGTGTATTATACGAAAACATAACAGTTACGTGTTTTTTTTGACTTTTGCGCACCCAGCATTGTTCATTGACGCAGCATCCACGTAAATCTTAAAACAGCAATTCTATATTCACCACAGGTGAATTGAAAGGTTGACTTTTATAACCTAAGTGTGTTGCCTAAGATGTAGCACGTATCCATTTGACTGTTGTGGATGTTAATTTCAGCTTCTCCAGCCTTGTTTGGGTGTAATAATGAAGGTGTTGTTGCTCTCCCATAGACTTTAATGGTAATCGCTCATAATCGATGCTCACTATCGAAAAAACCTTATCGATAGCGGCCGACTATCGACTATCGCTTGATCTCGATAGCCAACGCAATCGCTCAACACTAATCCTGGCAGGTCAGACAAAGCAGCTAACAAATACTTTATGCAACTCTTCCTATACAGCAAAGGAACCACTCTGAAAATGGGGCCCTTCTCCACATCTGTTATACCCTATAAAGTTGTGTAATCAAACAAATGTGTTTCACTGCTTTACAGTCCTTAAGGTGAACAAAGATGTGTAAAGAAAATGGTAGAAACTAGGCCCAAGATAGGGGTCAAAATTTATGAGTTATAAAGTACTCCTCACTAGAGTATCTTCTAGTGAGGAGTACTTTTTGACTCTTGTGTGCAACCCAGAGGATCAAACGTCTGCCATAGGTGATTCTTGACATGATTATTGCAAATGTATCAAAATGTTACAATAAACATAATATATCATCTAGTTTTGTAGGTAGGAAGCATGGTTATTTATTTATTTTTTTTTGTCATGAATGTCTACGGCAGCAACAGTTCATAAAAGTTATAACTAATTTGGCTATATTAATGGATTTTTAAAAGCTTATCAACTAAACGACTGACAGCTTGAATAGATTATAGCTATTAATAAAAGCCCTAATTAGACTTAGTTATTAATATTTAAACCTATATTTAAAGCTAGCGAGCAGTACGCCTTCATATGCAGATGCAATAACTTAGATAAGCAATGAAGAAGTCTTTATAGTTTCAGGGCACTGATGCTTGTCATATCTTATTCTATGCTGAAACTGACTCACATTTAGCTACATTAATTATCTTGCGATTTTAGGAACATAATTTATATCAACAAAATGTCCACATATAGCAAAGGCCAGCCAGTGAATAGCAATGGGAACATAATATAGCTATTATATATATATATATACTATTAGGTATAAAATGTTTAATCTGCAAATTTATGTATTTACAGACTTTTTCCTCCAAAACCATATTGTTAATGTAGTCAGTTACATTATAAAATACAGTGGCATCAAAATGAAATAGTTCAGAATCACTCTTCAAACAATATTTATGATTGATAACTTTCTCCTATAATGACTTTCATTCATTTTAGTGGAAAGCAACTGTACTTGTATAACTACCTATGCATTAAGGCTAGGGAGAGCGACACTTGTTTCCTAGATCAATGGGGCTCCTATTAGCTAGACTATTACTAATCTGACTTTTATGACATGTATTACTGAGACCTCATAAAAGCCTTTTTTTGTTTGGCAACCCTTTATTATGTGATAAAATGTAGTAAAAATGTAGTAACAATGACTACAAGTCTAACTATTTGGCAACTAGCAGAAAAAAAAAAATATCTCTAAAGCAAGAAGCCAATTAGTAACTATAGAGGCAAGTAAAAAATCCATTCCCAATAGGAGGCAAAAAAGCCCCAGAGCTATGTGGGAGAAGGTGCAAAGGTGCACAATATTGATGAACACACCTACTTTTCATGAAGGGAGGGGCTGCTTTGTACTACACCTGCACATAAAGCAAAAACTGGATAAAACCAGTTCACACCAGCATTCAGAAGAGCCCCCACACCATACAGGGGAGGTTGCACAAGTGCAAAATAATGATACACAACCACTCACTGTCACGGTTCACGCTGCGGCCCCTGCTACGGACCATCATCGTGCCCGTGTCTCTGCAGCTTCTGGCTCTTTTCACCCACCTGTCCCCGCTCCTGTTTGCAGGTCTCAGTCACCATGGCTTCCTCCAGCTTCCTGTCTTCCTCTGCGCACACGTGCTCCCTCTAGGGGCACGTGCGCGGCACTGCATGGTACTTAAGGAGTCAGTGGTCCTTGGTCCGGACCAGTGACCTGTGACCTCTGGCTTCTTAAGGAGCTTCCTCCCTCAAGCCGTGGTCAGTTCGTTGTTGTTATCAGCATTAGAGCTCGACCCCTAGATTGCTGCATTGCTGCCTTATCCTATACGTTTACCTGCATGTATACCTGCTTGCCTGTTGAACACCAGCCGCTGCACCTGCTGGCCTATACCTGCTACCTACCTGGACTGGGCATACGTTCACAAGCTACACCTGGACTGAGCATCCGTTTATCAGCCTCCAGTGTCCAGCCTTCCAGCCCTGCACTTTGGCTACCCAATGCAGGTATTACCATCTCTGTCCGCGGTGGGCCCTATGGATCCCCTGTACCAGGACGTTTCTGGCTTTGTGGCCAGAAAACGTTACACTCACATGACTACTATCCATGACGAGGGTGGCTGCTTATCAGTTCATATATATACTATACTATCTACAAACTATTCAATCAAGTGGGGCCGCCACATACTTGGGAGTAACACAACGAAAAAATATTTATACCCTTTGCTCTCCAATATCACAGGGCTAGACTGCCTGCTGAAAAAGAAAAAAAAAATAACCATGATGTTTAAGCTGATATTTTGTCCAAAATACACAAGCTTGCAACCTACATTAAATGGGTTGTCTCACTACATTGATACATCTAATCTCAGTCCTGTTTTCTTGGTTTCATTTTGGATTCAGGAGCGTGTTTACTAGCTTCTACTAGGTGCAGTAGAAGCTAAGTCTGTAGCTATAGCAACCAGTGCTGACAGCCTATCATGAGAGATTGAACAGTTCTTTAGCTATAGCAACCTGAGAAGCTGATGCAGCCCATAAAAGAGGGGATATTTGGGAATAGGTAGGACACTGTTAATAGACATATATTGCAAAGTGACTTGTTTTTGCAAGATCTTTAACATAAAAAGCAATCCTTGTAGTGAGCCAACCTCTTTAAATGTTCTCATTGTCTTGCAATTTTCTGGACTTTCTTTACAAACAATTAACAGAAAAGTGATAACAGCTCTGGAAATCACAGACAAAAGCCACACTTACTGCTATAGAGACCACCCTCCCAAAGACACATGCTGCCACCAGGTTTTCAAAATTAGAGTTAAAGGATCTCTATCAGCCAGGAACACCACTCACCAGCACTCACTTGGTTAAACACTCTAATCAAATGCTATGGATTCTTAGAGCATACAAGTTCCAAACTTATTAAAGTTTTATGCTTTAATAGATAAAAGGTACAGTGCTTACAGAATACAAAATAAAAAAATAAAGAAATAAAGATAAAATAAGGTGTCATACCTACATGCAAAAACAGTAATAAAATAAAAGGGAGAAGTTGCAGAGATACCTAACACTTACAGTATAGATAATCTTATGGGCTTTGGGGCAAGATGGAAATTGAAACAGAGCTCAAATGATGGCTGAAATCTACACTGTGAACATATTTTTCCTGTTGAAGCCTTATGTTATGGTATCAAACCTCAGCTAAGATTTTAGAGCTGTCCATTAATTCATTAGAGTAATTTTTTGTCCCTGATTAGACAGTTAGGTGATAAAGGGAGTAGGACCAAGAATACCTAATTGTATATGTCCTTTGATTGAACCATTATGAATTGGTTGGAGAATGTTAAGTTTGCATAGACAGATCCTCATCTGTCCATCCTTTAAAGTATATAAAACTCCAGGCTCCATGTCAAAAGTCACGCTTGGAAATAATCGGTTACCTCTGCCCTCAATAAATCAGGACAAGGAAGGGCTCAAAAGTCCAGATAGCCAGCACCGTTTCTTAAAATGTATCAAAACTTCTTTATTACAAATCCATTAAAAGATATACATTTCCATTTGTTCAGAAAAATTGACATGTTTTGGGTGAATGTACCCTTCTTAGCATTAGTGTTGAGCGATTACGTTGGCCATCGACATCGGTCGATGGTCGATAGTCGGCCATCATCGACAAGATAGTCGATAGTATATTATGATCGATGACCATTAAAGTCTATGGGAGAGCAACACCACCTACATTCTTCCACCCAAAACAGGGCTGGAGAAGTGGAATTAACATCCACAAAAAGTCAAAATGGATACGTGCTACCCTCTTAGGCAACACACTTAGGTCATAAAAGCCACAGAAAAAAAATTCACAGACCATTCACTAATTTCCCGTCTTGCAAACCCCAGCATGAGCCTTAAACCTGCATGGGCCACAAATTAAAAAGTGCCAGGAAGGCAGTATAATTTGAACCATCATTTTTACTTGAACTGGACATTTTAATATCCCTGTCCTGGAACGCAGCATGAGCCCCAAACCTGTCTGACCCCCAGATTTTTAAAAAGGCCGGAAAAAGGAGTCTTTCAACCACCATTTTAGTTGAACTGGACATTAACTATATCTGTCCTGTACCGCAGTATTGACCATTAAAAACCCGTCTGACCCACAGATTAAAAAGTGCTGGGAAAAGGAGTCTTTCAACCACCATTTAAGTTTCACTGGACATTGGGCTATACCCGTCCTGGGCCACAGCATGAGCCCCAAACCTGCATGACCCCAGATTAAAAAGTTCCGGAAAAAGGAGTCTTTCCACCACCATTTTAAGTTTTCACTGGACATATACTGCCTTGTCCTGGGTAACGCGTTGCCCCTCCGTATGATTCGGACCAATTGAGTTTCACTTGGAAATAACTGTTAGGTTAATAGTGTTTAGCGTGTTATTATCGACAAAGTTTAAATCAGCACAGTTTTATGGTTGATCGGATTTTTTAGATCATGGATAATTTAGGTTAAAATACTGTTGCATCATCTATTAAAATTGTGCGCCTTTTTCGGTCGCTATCCTGTAATTTTGGCGGCAGCAAATCAGATTAACAGAATAGATCAGGGTGAATGAGATGTGGTGTTGTCGTGCTCTGACTGTATGTGTATGTTTTGGCGATTGGCTTTTTGAAAATCACATGAGCCTTGTTTTACATAGAACAGTGTTTCCTGTTTCAGCCTCAGAGTCCTCTCAGTCGTCTCAGAGCAGAAGGACGTGCCTCTCTGCTTGGTGTCCAAACAGCTCAGCGAAATTATTCTATTTCTTCCACAGAGAAACCTCTACTATTAGCTGTGATCCTTACCAATTTAGTTAATTAAGAGATTGGAAGATATTAAATAGTTAGCGTAGAGAATTTTAAAGGTGCATCTACTGCTGAAAGTCACGGGGGGGGTGTGGAGGGGGAGGGCCCCGGCGGGCGATCACAGACAAGCTCTATAAAGAATAAACTGATAAAGTTCACCGAAGACTTAGTGTAGACATTGCAATTGCTTTATTATTACAGTTTTCTATTGAAATATTTCCTGGATAATTGGGCAGCCTGAACTTATAGGATACACATCTTTTCTAGTAACTGCAATGTCTCCTTTTGTTAGATTAAAAACTCCACTTTTAATATCAGTATACATTTCAGATAGGTGTTCCATTTTCAATTTTTGCCCATTCCACTTTTGTTGATATATCCACCTTGCACTTAAATTTGAATCCACCAATTTTATAGTCACCAACAGGTGAATTGAAAGGTGCAAAAAATATCTTGTATATAACCAATAGACACAGCTCTATAAAGAATACTTGAGTAAAGTTCACCAAGACTTAGTGTAACATTTGCAATACATTATTATTAACATTTTTCCTATTGAAATATTTCCTGGATATTGGGGCCAGCCTGAACTTATAGGATACACAATCTTTTCTAGTATCTGCAGTCTCTTTGTTAGGTGCAAAACTCCACTTTTATTTATCAGTATACATTTTCAGATAGGTGTTCATTTTCAATTTTTGCCCATTTCATCACCTTTGTTGATATATCCACCATTGTACTTAAAATTAGAATTCCAGCAATTCAGCACAAGGTGATAGGTGCCTAAAAATACCGTTTAATATCCGAGTAAAGTTTCAGATACGTGTTTTTTTTACTTTGGCGCACTACAGCTTTGTTCATGTGAGGCACTTGCACTTAAATGTAATACTGCAATTTTTTAGTCACCACAGGTGAATTATTGAGGCCAAAAAATACTTGTTATTAACCGAATACATTTCATATTACTTGTTTTGTTTCACTTTGGCGCAGCCAGCTTTGTTTAATAGATCTACTTTTGCAATTAAATTTGAATACAGCAAATTTGTTAGTCACCACAGGGTGAATGATAGGTGCCAAAAAGTACTTTTATTTATCCTTATACTTTACAGATACGTGTTTTTTTTGCATTTTGCCCAGTCCAGATTTGTTGATCGAGCCACCTTGCAGTTAAAATTTGAATCCAGCAATTGGTGTAGTTACCACCAGGTGAATTGATAGGTGCCAAAAAATAACCTTTATTATCCGAATGACCTTACAGATAACGTGTTTTTTTGACTTTGGTGCAATACAGCTTTGGTTCCATCTGAGCACCAAAGCACTTAAATGTTAATACTGCAATTTTTTAGTCACCACACAAGTGAAAATTGATAGGTTTTCCAAAAAATACCTTTTAATTATCCGAATACATTACGATACGTGTTTTTTGCAACTTTTGCCCAGTCCAGATTTGTTGATAGAGCCACCTGGCAGTTTAAATTTGAATCCAGCAATTGATGGTAGTTACCACAGGTTAATTGATAGGTGCCAAAAAATACCTTTTACTTATCCGAAAACATTACATATACTTGTTTTTTGACTTGGGGTTCACTAACCAGCTTTGTTCTTTGAGGCAACTTGCACTTAAAAATAATGTGAATTACTGCAATTTTTTAAAGTCACCCTCAGTGAATTAATAGGTGCCAAAATACCTTTATACCGAATACATTTTCCAGATACTTGTTTGTTTCACTTTGTGCGCAGGCCAGCTTTTGTTGATAGATCTACTTTGCAGTTAAATTTGAATACAGGCAATTTTGTAGTCCCACCACAGGTTGAACTTGATATGTGCCAAAAAATACCTTTATTATCCGAATACATTACGAGATTCGTTGTTTTTTTTGACTTTGGGACTACAGCTTTGTTCATTGAGGCACCTTGCACTTAAATGTAATTCCTGCAATTTTTTGTGTCACCACAAGTGAATTGATAGGTGCCGAAAAAATACCTTTTATTATCCGAATACCATACAGATACTTTTTTTGCACTTTTGCCATCAGATTTGTTGATAGAGCCAACTTGCAGTTAAATTTGAATCCACAATTGTGTAGTTACCACAGGAGAATTGATTAGGTGCCAAAAAATACTTTTAATATCCGAATACATTAAAGATACGTGTTTTTTTGACTTTGGGTGCACTACAAGCTTTTGTTTCATTTAGGCAACCTTGGCACTTAAATTTGAATACTGCAATTTTTTTAGTCACCACAGGGTGGAATTGATAGGTGCCAAAAAATACTTTTTATTATCCGAATACATTACACATACATGTTTTTTTTTGCAACTTTTGCCCAGTCCAGATTTGTTGATAGAGCCACCTTGCAGTTAAATTTGAAAGCCAGCAATTGTGTATTTAACCACAGTGAATTGATATGTGCCAAAAAAATACCTTTTATTATTATCCGATACATTACAGATACTTGTTTTTTTTGACTTTGGTGCACTACAGCTTTGTTCTTGAGGCACCCATGCACTTAAATGTGAATACTGCAATTTTTTAGTCACCGACAAGTTGAATATGATAGTGCCAAAAATACCTTTTTATTATCCGAATAAATTACATATACATTTTTTTTGCACTTTTGCCCAGTCCACAGATTTGTTGAAAGAGCCAACCTTGCAGTTAAATTTGAATCCAGCAATTGTGTAGTTTACCACAGGTGAATTCTGATAGGTGCCAAAAATACCTTTTATTATCCTTATACATTACAGATACGTGATTTTGACTTTGGTGCCGCACTACAAGCATTGTTCATTGAGGGCACCATGGCACCTAAAATTTGAATACTGCAATTTTTTTAGTCCAGCCAAAGTGAATTGATAGGTCCAAAAGATACCTAGTTATTATCTGAATACATTACAGATACGTGTTTATTGACTTTGGGTGCCACTACAGCTTTTGTTCATTTGAGGCACTTGCACTTAAATGTGAATACTGCAATTTTTTATGTCACCACAAGGTGAAGTTAATAGTGGCCAAGAATACCTTTAATTATCCGGAATACATTTAGAATACGTGTTTTTTTTTCACTTTTGGCGCAGGCCAGCTTTGTTGATAGATCTACTTGCAGTTAAATTTGAATAAAGCAATTTTGTATGTCCACACGAAGGTGAATTGGATAGGTGCCAAAAAAATACCTTTTAAATCACGAAATACATACAGATACGTGTTTTTTTGACTTTGGTGCACTATAGCTTTGTTCATATGAGCACCTTTCACTTAAAATTGAATACTGCAATTTTTTTAGTCACCACTGGTTTATTGATAGGTGCCAAAAAAATACCTTTTTATTATCCTAAAAAAGTAAATCGACATACCATTACACATACATGTTTTTTAGCACTTTTCCCAGTCCAGATTTGTGATAGAGCCACCATGGCAGTTAAATTTGAATCCAGCAAATGTGTAGTTTACCACAGGTGAATTGATAGGTGCAAGAAAAAATACCTTTTATTATCCGAAGAACATTCCAGAAACGTGTTTTTTTTGCACTTTTATCCCCAGTCCAGATTTGTTGATAGAGCCACCTTGCAGTAAATTTGAATCAGCAATTGTGTAGTTACCACAGGTGACTTATAGGTGCCCAAAAAAGTACCTTTTATATCCGAATACATTTACAGATACGTGTTTTTTGACTTTGGTGCACTACCAGCTTTTGTTCATTGAGGCACCTTGCACTTAAATGTGAAACTGCAATTTTTTATTCACCACTGGTTAATTGATAGGTGCCAAAAAATACCTTTTTATTAACACGAATACAATACACATACATGTTTTTTGCAACTTTTTCCCATCCAGATTGTTGATAGACCCACATGCAGTTAAATATGAATCCAGCAAATGTGTAGTTACCACAGAGTGAATTGATAGGTGCCAAAAAATACCTTTTATTATCCGAATACATTACAGATTACGTGTTTTTTGCACTTTTGGCCCAGTCCATATTTGTTGGATAGAGCCACCTTCCAGTTTAAATTTGAATCCAGCAATTGTGTAGTTACCAAAGGTGAATTGATAGTGCCAAAAAATAACCTGTTTATTATCCGAAACATTACAGATACCTGTTTTTGTTTGACTTTGTGCACTACAGCTTGTTCATTGAGGCAACCTTTGCACTTAAATGTGAATACTGCGAATTTTTTTTAGTCACCACAGGTGAATTGATAAGTTTCCAAAAAAAATACATTTTATTATCCGAATAATTAACAGAGTACGTTGTTTATGCACTTTTGCCCAGTCCAGATTTGTGAAAGATCTAATACAAAAATCAGTGGCACACTAAAAACTAAAGTGAAACAAACAAGGTATATATGGAATATTGAAATGGCATTAACTGCTAAGGGAATATATGAACAAACCTGGCACTTATTTACAGTTTTTGATCAAAGATTGTATTAAAGCTCACCATCCCAATAGCGTCAAGGGGATCCCAGAACAGGTGAGTCCCTAACCACTAACATTTACCAATCACTAGGAGTTCGTTCAGACTACAAACATCGCAGGGAGTGACAGGAACTTGCAATTGAACTACCCTGCACTGGTTTAAAGAGGAGGCGGCAGAGTGCAGCAACCAATGAGATTGCCATTTCTTAAATAGACTACCAAAGATACATAGGTCTGTGCACATCTAAAATATATTTTTGAGAAAAACTTACGCATAAGGTGCACACTGAAAAGGTCTAAATTTAAATAACAAATAGCATACATCTAATACAAAAATTCAGTGCACACTAAAAACTAAGTGAAACAACAAGGTATATAGAAATATTTGGAAATGCATATACGGCTAAGGAATATATGAGAAAAAACCTGTGACTCTTAGTTTAACAGTTTGTTGAGTCAAAGATTGTGTATTAAGCACACCTCCCAATAGCGTCAAGAGGGGAACCACAGAACAAGGTGAGGTCCCTAAAACCACTAACATTTTACCTCAACTAGGAGTCCGTTCAGACTACAACATCTCAGGGAGTGACAGGAACTTGCATATTGAACTATCCCTGCACTGGTTTAAAAAGAAGCGGCAGAGTGCAGCAAGCCAATGAGATTCGGCCATTTCTCAAAATTGCTGGATTCCAAATTTAACTGCAAGGGTGGCCTCTATCAATTAAATCTGGACTGGGCAAAAGTGCAAAAAAACACGTATCTGTAAATGTTATTCGGATAATAAAAGGTATATTTGCACCTATCAATTCACCCTGTATGGTACTACAAATTTGGCTGTAATTCAAATTATAACCTGCAAAGTAGATCTATCAACAAAGCTGGCCTGCGCCAAAGTGAAAAAAACACGTATCTGAAATTATTCCGATAAAAATGTATTTTTTGTGCACCTATTAATTCACCTGTGGTGACTAAAAAAATGCAGTATTCACATTTAAGTGCAAGGTGCCTCAATGAACTAGAGCTGAAGTGTCACCAAAAGTCAAAGAAAAACAACACGGTATCTGTAATGTATTCTGATAATATAAAGGTGTTATTTTTTATTGCACCTATCAATTCACTCTATGGTAACTACACAATTGCTGGATTCAAATTTAAAACTGCAAGGTGGCTCTATCAACAAAAGCTGCAAAAGTTAATTAGGCTGTGCACATCTAAATATATTTTGAAAAACGTAAGCATAGTGCACACTGAAAGGCAATAGCATACATCTCATACAAACTCAGTGGCACACTAAAAACTAAGTGAAACATCAAGGTATATAGGAATATTGGAAATCATCTACTGCTAAGGAATATATTAAAAACATGGGACTCTAGTTTTACAGTTTTAGATCAAAGATTGTATTCAAGCACACATCCCAATATCGTCAAGGGGATCCCAGAACAGGTGAGTCCCTAACCACTAACATGTTACCTCACTAGGATTCCGTGCATACTACGAACATTCTCAAGGGAGTGACAGGAACTGCAATTGAACTCACCCTGCACTGGTTTAAAAAGAGCGCAGAGTGCAGCAAGCAATGAGATTGCCATTTCTCAAATAGACTACAAAAAGTTAATAGGCTGTGCACATCTTAAAAATATTTTTGAAAACGTAACACATAGGTTGGCACACTGAAAAGGCAATAGCAAACATCTAATACAAAAATCAGTGGGCACACTAAAAATACAATCATTGATCAAAAACAGTAAACTAAGAGTCCCAGGTTTTTCATATATTCCTTAGCAGTAAGCATTTCCAATGATTCTTATATACCTTGATGGTTTCAACTTAGTTTTTAATCGTGCCACTGATTTTTGTATTAGATGTATGCTATTGCCTTTTCAGTGTGCACCTATGCTTCCTTTTTTTAAAATGATGATGATGATGATGACGACATTGCGGATCCAACTTGGTCTTTTCAGCAGAATTTGCTTGGCGAGCCGCTTTCATCACTGGACAGGAGGAAGACTATGGGTAATGTGCATACTGGTTCCGCCTCAAAAAAGGGAGAGGGCGTTCTCAGAATTCCGCTGATATATTCCGCCAGCTACAGTCAGCGCAAACCCCGCTCCCATCGCTTATCGCCCGTCAAAATGTCCTGGACCTCTCATCTCAAGCCTCTGGCCTTCTTTGAGCAAGCCTCTGATTTCACCCCAGCGATTGTCATATGCCCGCCTTTTCCGTAAAACGCATAAGTAGAGCAAGAACCTTAGGTGGTTAACCACCCACCACCATTTTCTAGTATACATGCATCGGAAATGCATGAGTTGAAATGGAGGCAACACTTGGCCAAGAAAAGGCCAGACCGACGCCGGGACTCCAACCACATGTCACTCCCTTCTATCTCCGCCATCTCCGCCACTCCCACCTAAGCGTTCCTCAGCTGCCCATGTCTCTCAGAGTCATGATCAGGGATCAGCCTCGCGCTCAGCCTCCACCACGCCCAAGTACCACCAGCACCACCAGAGACCCATTCCTAACTCCTTCTCCTTCCGCCATTTTGATGACCTGCAACGCCGTAACAGCGGCCAGTACCTAAGCAGCCAGCCTTCTGTCTTCCCAGGTTTGGGGAGCAGAAGAAACACTTTAACCCCAAACCATCCAAAGCCCAAAAGCTGAATTTCGGCATTGCCACTTTTGCCTTGGAAATGTTGCCTTTCCGTCTGGTGGACACAGATGGGTTCCGCCACATCATGTGCATTCACCTGCCCCCCAATACCAGATGCCGTGAGCAGGCATTTCTTTGCCAGAAAAGCCGTCCCTGCCCTGGCCAGCCACGTGTCCATCTACTAAAATCTTTTCAAGTGCGCCTGTCTGCATCTGTGTCCGAAAAGTCCATCTGACCACCGTACACCATGGACTATTAAAGCACGGCCAAGGCCGCTATATCTCTGTGACAGCTCACTGGGTGAGCTGTTTGGATGTCCCTGGTGGTGGACAGTGCCACAGGCTCGGCGCACGCTCTTCATAATTGCAGGGATGGTGCAGGTTCTTTCCCCCAAGGTCCTCTGGTGGCATCACGTGCCCAGAGAAACCAGGCCGTGTTGAAATTAATCTGTCTTGGAGACCGTCCACACACAGGTCAGGAGCTGTGGACGCTCTCCGCAACGAGACCGAGCGCTGGCAGGGTGACAAGAACCTTGTGCCAGGCAAGGTGGTGTGCGATAACGGGCGAAATCTGCTGGCCGCCCTTAAGATCGGTAGGCTGGAGCACATCCCTTGCCTGGCACATGTCATGAACCTGTCGTCCAGAAATTTCTAAAGAGCTACCCGGGTCTGGACTGCCTGCTGAGGAAGGCTCGAAGTCTAAGTTCGCACTTCCGCCGTTCGCACCCTGCTTCGTCCCGCCTGGCGCGTTGCAGCGTCAGCTCGGCCTCCCCGTCAACCGTCTCATTGTTTGACGTGGCAACACGCTGGAATTTCACCCTCCACATGCTCCAGCGATTGTGGCAGCAGCGCAATGCCATTACTCAGTATGAAGTGACACATGGCCTGACAAGCAGCGGTGCGGACCTCGGGGTGTTGAGCCACCGAGAGTGGAGGCAGGTGAAAGAGCTCTGCACCATCCTTGCCAGTTTTGAAGAAGCCACCAAAATGGTCAGTGCGGACAATGCCCTGTCAGCATGAGCATTGTGGTGATCTTAGTTCTGGAACGATCGTTGGACACTCTGAAACAACAGGTCCCGCCAGCGACGGAGGAGGAGACGGACACAGATGCGGACACGGAGCCTTTCTCTCCGTCAAATCCACAAGGCCCGACAGTTTCACAATTTCATCGGTCTTCATTAGGCAGTGGTTCGGGTCCAGAGCTAGTGCAAGGTGGCGCATCAGCTCTCAGGGTGCATCACTCAGGCAAGTCAGGCCTGGTTGAAGCTGTGCCGGAGGCAGCGGAGGAGGAGGAGGAGGTATTCCTAGACACCGATGTTACCGACGTCCCTGCCTTGGAAAGAGGTTGGCGCGAATTTGAGGCGGAGGAGGAAGATGAGGAAGATCAGTTTGCTAGTGCCCCTCGACCCAGAGGCTTGGGAAATCAAGGCTCCATCTCTCACATGAGTGCTTGGATGCTCCATTTCCTCCAACATGATCCTCGCATTAAGGCCATCAAATGAACAACAGTTACTGGCTGGCCACCCTCCTGGATCCCCGGTACAAAACAAAACTCAGCACTTTCCTTCCACCCACCCAAATAAAGAGTAAAATGCAGGAAATGGAGACCTTGCTGATTGATCAACTGGAGACATCTGTTGCGTCTGCTTCACGTTCCCCAAATGTCACTGGAACAACATCAGCGACGTGACAGCAGTAGAGTGCCAAGTAGGCGTAGCGGCAGCAGCAGGCAAGGTGGCGAAGCCTAATGGGTGACCTCTGGCAAACTTAGTTTACCACCTCACCAACGCATGCAATGCAGGGCACACATCCAACACACAGAGACCACCTTAAGATCATGGTGCACGACTATCTGCATCTCAACACCGATGTTTTTTGTATGTGTTCCGGACCCAATAGACTTCTGGGTATCCAAAATGGACGAATGGCCCGAGCTGGCTCGCCACGCCATAGAGGTGTTGTCCTGCCCAGCAGCCAGCGTCATATCTGAGCGGTACCTTCAGCACAGCTGGAGGAGTCATTACAGACAAACGCATCCGGCTTTCCACAGATAATGTGGATCGTTTGACTTTCATCAAGATGAATCAGGCATGGATCTCTGATGATGTTGTGGCCCCAATTGCCGAGGTCACCGATTAGTTGCCGGTCTACTTCACATTCCTCTTCAAACAGAAATGTCCTCTTGAAAAAATTTTTTTTAAAATGATCATTTCTTACTGCAATTTTTATTCTCTTTTCCCAACAGTTCATTTTGCTGGTTTTGCTGTGAGGAGACTGTAAAAGACAGCAAGGTTTCATGACAACACCGTATTCCATTTACTCACTTTATCTTAAGAAGTTTTCGCATTGTCAATGGTTTTGAGGTCATGTTGCTGTGAGATACAGCTAATAATATGGTCCTTTGGAACAGAAATGGGCTTTTAAGTGCTTTCTCCCCACAATTTTTTAAAA
>JAODAL010051342.1:0-26739 GCA_025379985.1 Phyllomedusa bahiana
ATAAGGACCCACAGCTTAGAGAGTCTGGTTTGTAGCAGTAAAATGCTTCATGGTCTTCCTCATTGCTATATTCACATATGTTTTTATCAGTGTTCAATTGAAATCCACATTCACTTTTGACCTGTTGATTTCCATTCACAAATGTTCCTACAAAGTAGACAAGACCATAATCCTTGTTCCTTGCTCTCCATAGAGCAGCAACTCCTTCACTTGGATGGTAGAGTACAATAGAGATGTGAACTCGTCCCTCCCAAAATAAGGTGAAATGGATGTGATATGTTCCATTGTTGAAATCTTCAACTTTCCCCAATGCTGCAGCTTGGAGATTAGGTGTGGACATTCTTGCTTTGATGAAGTCTCCTCCATATGTTTTCCTGTTACCCAAACTGTCAAACATATCAATTTGTACAATTAACTGGTCTCCAACACAGTATCTCGATAGTGGATGGACTATGGTGACTCTGCTCCTCTTAGCACTGGATACTTTGTCAAGGTCAGTCAAGGTAAGGTTAGGGACCAATGCAGACATTCTTTTGAAGATTTCCAAATTTTGAAGGTCATCTTCTGATGGATTCAGGGTGGTCACAGTAAGATTATTAAGTTCATGGCTTCCTGAGTTGTGGTCTTGGGTATATGCTACTTTAAGCTGAAAAACATAAATGTTGAAGTCATTAGAGAAGTTATGTGTTAAAAAAGATTTATTGAAAATGATAATTTTGTACAAATTTCAGGTTGCATGGAGTTATAGTAGGTCCCACTGGAATCCATGGGCGTGTACTGAACTTTTCTGAGACTGTGCCATGGTACGTCGGATGCTGTATTATGGGTATAGGATCTAGAGCCCAAATAATGCTTATCACCATGACACACTTATGATAGCCCAAAAGATTTTGCAATTACATGCAGAAGGCATTTTCTCTGTTATACATTCTTTAGAAAAATAAGTGTTTAATTAAAAAAAAAAAAAAAAAAATTATTTAAAAATTTTGGGATGTCATTATATTGTGGACTGTGACTTACCTACAATAATATGAAGGTTTTAGATTATTGATGTTTCCTAATTAGTCAATAATTTCATGAAAAAAGTGTCTTTCATACTTAAAATGGAGATCTGGATTGTTTGACTTGTGTTGAAGAGTGGACATTTTTTGCTACTTTAGGATCCAGAGCCAAATGTTACTGCATACTCTCTACTAATGGATCTTATTGTAAAAATGTTTTAAGACTGTAGACCAATGGCCTCAACTGCGGCCCTCCAGCTGTTGGGAAACTACATCTCCCATCATGCCGACTCTTATAGATTATATAAATGCATGATGAGAGTTGTAGTTTCCCAACAGCTGGAGGGCCGCAGTTTGAGACCACTGCTGTAGGCCATCATTTTTCAGTTTATGAAAATATAATATACATTAAAAAGTAACTGAATCTATAATTAATCCCTTAACCCCCAAGCCAGAAAAAGCCTTAATAACCAGCACATTTTTTAAGTTTTTGCTTCCCCGCGTTTCAACAGTTGTAACTTTTTTATTTTGTTAATGACATAGTTGTACAAGGACATGTTTTATGTGGCAGAACTTGTACTTTTTGGGGTATAGTTTGAGTTTACAAATAAATTACTGCAGAATTTTTTAAAAAAAAATTTCATTTTTTTTTTCGTTTTTTTTTAATTGTTATTTACACCATTCACATTTCACACTAAATAACATGTTAGATTAATTCTACGGATTATTGCAATCCTTTGGGTACCTAATATGTGTAGTTTTTTTTTTATTTTTTTGTAGAATGTATACACAATAATTTTTGTATTAAATATTTATTCTTATATTACTTTTTTCCATACTTTTTATGTTTTATAACCCCTTACTGACAATGGACGTATGAGTACGTCCTAATGCCGGTAAGGGTCTTTGTAGCGGGATCGCAGCACTATCCCGGTGCATAGCCGCCGTTAGCTGCTTACCCCTTAGACACCACGGCAAAGATGTCCGCGGCATCTAAATCAGTGAGAAATGGTGAAAGTGAAAAGGGCACAAGTCTAATGTACTAAACATTGATTATGAAAAATATATAAAATATCCGCCTAAAAAAGTAATATCCATGTTATTTATATAGACATATACAAATATTTCATTTACACAGCAATCGTGCTTATTTCAAGTATGTGAATTGTTTTCAAATGAAATCACAAAATAAGTTCGCTCTTTTGAACTTCAAATTCTATTTGTGCAAAAACAAATCACATAAACATCAATTACATTAACATATATAAGAAAGGAACAAATTGATTTGATTCTTAATGACTATTTCTGGTGGATGGACGTTATATGAGCCATAGGCTGTGGTCATGTCCCAAGCGTCAATCACACCAAGGTTTAGTCCTCTGAAGATTTCCTTCACCAAGAGATATTGAATGTATCCATGAAAATCACTAAATCGTTCAACATCAGAATTCATTTCTCTGGTGTTTTCTGACTTGATGATGACTTTTGTGTCCGGGCTTCTTAAAAATAAATTTTCAATAGCTTTGCGAATATTCAGAACTCTTCTGATGAACAGGTCAAGAGGAAAAGGTCGGAAATGTTGTCCTACAGCAATGACAATGATGGTGTTAGCACCTCCGCTAAGTCGATCAATTTCATTAGTGATGTAGCTATGGTCTTTCATATTGAAGAAACTCTGAGTTACAAATGGGTGTCCATGCTTCTTCCATTGAATGTAAATATGATTTGTTAAATCATATCCTAAAAAAGTCTTATGCCAGCCAATTCCATGGTTATCAAAAAGCTTAAGTGCTGTAAACAAGAGAAAAGAGCAAAGAAAAATATTTCATTAACCTAGATTTTAATATAATTTGAAAGTAAATTCCTAAAAAAACATATTGGTTAACATTGTAAAAAAATCAAATATATAAAGAATTTTTTTTTCATTATATATTTGATTTCTGATGATGTTGACTGTCAGCTATTATAAATACAATTGAAACCAAAAGTTTACATACACTATATAAAAAGACACATATCCATGTTTTTCTCACTATCTGACATGAAATCAGAATAAACCTTCCCCGTTTTAGGTCAATTAGGATTACCAAAAATTATTGATATTTGCCAAATGCCAGAATAATGAGAGAGAAAATTTTTTAAGACATTTTTATTACTTTCTGTGAAGTCAAAAGTTTACATACACTAGGATTACTATGAATTTAAACAATTTGAGACAACCCATATGATGATGTCATGTCTTTGGAAGCTTCTGATTTAAGTTTATTGGCAACATCTGAGTTAGAGACACAGCTGTGGATGTATTTTAATCACACCAGAAACACACTGCTTCTGTGTGTAACATCATGGGAAAGTCTAAAGAAATCATCCATGATATCAGGAACAGAATTGTGGACTTGCACTAGTCTGGATCATGCCTGGGTGCAATTTTCAGAAACCTGAAGGTGCCTCGTTCATCTGTACAACAATTATATGCAAGTACAAACAAGATGGGAATGTGCAGCCATCATATCACTTAGGAAGGATATGGGTTCTGTGTCTCAGAGATGAACATAGTTTGGTCCGACATGTGTATATCAACCCAAGAACAAAAGCAAAAGACCTTGTGAAGATGCTGGCAGAAGCTGGTAAAATTGTGTCATTATCAACAGTGAAATGAGTATTCAATCAACATGGGCTGAATACCGCTCTGCCAGGAAGACGCTATTACTCCAAAAGAAACATATAAAAGCCAGATTAACGTTTGCAAATGCACACAGGAACAAAGACCTACATTTTTGGAGACATGTCCTGTGGTCTGACAAAGATAAAATTGAACTGTTTGGCCTCATTGACCATGGTTACGTTTGGAGGAAAAAGTGAGAAACTTGTAAGCCTAAGAACACCATCCCAACTGTGAAACACAGAGGTGGCAGCATCATGTTATGTGGTTGTTTTGCTGTAGGAGAGACTGGTGCACTTCACAAAATAAATAGTATCATGAGGAGAGAAGATTATGTGGCAATACTGAAGCAACATCTCAAGACACCAGCCAGGAAGTTAAATCTTGAGCGGAAATGGGTTTTCCAAATGGACAGTGTCCTGGAGCATACTGCCAAACTGGTTACAAAGTGGCTTAAGGATAACCAAGTAAATGTTTTGGAGTGGCCATCACAAAGCCCTGATCTCAGTCCTATTGAAAATGTATGGGTAAAGCTGAAATGGCAGGTGCGAGCAAGAGACCTCCAAACATGGCTCAGTTATACCAGTTCTGTCAGGAGGAATGGGCCAAAAGCTTCACCAACTATTGTGAGAAGCTTGTGGAAGGATTTCCAAAACGTTTTACCCAAGTCATAAAGTTTAAAGTCAATGCTACCAAATACTAATGAAATGTATGGAAACTTTTGATGTTGCAGAAAGTAATTAAAATGGCTTAAAAAATTATTTCTCTTAATTCTTGCATTTGGGAAATAATTTTGGTTCCAAATTGACCTAAAATGGGGAAGGTTCATTCTGATTTCATGTCAGACAGTGAGAAAAACATGGATATGTGTCTTTTTATATAGTGTATGTAAACTTTTGTTTTCAACTGTGTAGATAGATAGATAGATAGAGAGATAGATAGATAGATAGATAGATAGATAGATAGATAGATAGATAGAAAGATAGATAGATAGATAGATAGATAGAAGATAGATACAGAAATTATCAAGATTTGCCAACTCAGACTTTGCTGCACTTTCTTAAAGTAGGTGTAAAAAAAAGATAATAAACACCTTTTTAGTTAAAGTGTTGTCCAGAGGAGAAAAATAATTTTCTCAGTAATATCTCTTGGGCAGTTCAGTGCTTTTATAATGTACTTTTTATTAAATTTTCTGTGGCCTTTTTTTAGTTTTACATCAGTTGTTTAATGAAAAAGAGACACAGCAGCACCATGTTTCCATACACAGGAAACATCTTTGTATGGAGATCAGGTGACTACAGGGCTTTCAGAGTCACAACTCATTGATCTTGTTTCCCAAAGCTTTGACCATACGGGGTGAGAACCAAGACAAATTGTGAGGGAAAAAGATACATAAACTACAGCAAGGGATCTTAGGCATTGTAGATTTACAGGGCAAAGGTAAGCAGCTATCAAACAAGAAATGGTGCTGAGAAGGGAGGCTACAGATAGCACAGGAAAAGCACAGGTAAACACCAAAAATAGCTTGGGGGAAAAAAGTTTGGACTTAGGCAAGACATTTGAAAATATTTATTTTGGTTTGCTGGACAACCCCTGTTATTCATTCCATAAGTTTTCACAAAACATGTTAATATGTTAAAGTGATCCTCTAAAACTTTGTTAGAGTAATAGGTCTAGTCACTTTGACTACCAAAATCTTGCAGGCAAGTTAGTCAGATATCTGCATGTTGACGTAAAAAACACACTTTCTTGGGGTAAGGCCATAGCTCTTCATTGATGGTCAGCACAAACTTGATCTCAGGGTGAGTGGGATCCCCACTTAACTGGCAAATACCTGATGATCTGATTGGTCTTCAAAACAATTTATCCATATTGACTACTTAGATTGGATATACACGACGAATAAACAGAAGAGGAAAGAGTACAATAACACCATACATACTCTCTATCACTTTCAGGAAGTACTCAATCCACTGACGATTAGTTGAATCTCCCATCAGATATATCATTTTGTGAGCCAGACAGGTTTTCAAGTGAGAAAAAGGTTCATATGTTGATAAGTTACAGTATATAGGGAACCATTGGTTTTGGAGGAAATATCCACTCGGGAAAGGGAGAGACATCCCAGTTTGGCATTTTGTTGACACTTCCCTCAAGTCGGCTGAGAAAAAAATGAACAGAATAAAAAGATTTAGTATTATTTCTTAAAAATCCATGTTCAGAGCTGAGAAAGTATCCACCTTCACAATACTCCATAGAAGTCCTTTCACTGTGAGAAAGCATCAAAATCTAAAAGGAGTGTATACATGTACACTCTGCTGTTCTGCCACGTTTTTTGCCACTACAGTAATTAAATGGGTGTTCCCGTTTCACACATTGATAGATACGTCATCAATGTGTGATAAATGTGGATCCAATCTCTGGGACCTGTACCTGCCTCCATTGAAAATGAAGAGTAGGCCTTGTTTGCACATTCCTCTCACATATGGTTCTATGGGAAATCAGCTGAATTCCATAGAAAATAATGGAGAGAATTGCGACCAACTCTCTATTCTGAATGGAGACTTTGAAGGGTCCGTTTTCAAAACAGGTGCTGGTCCCAGAAGTGGAACCCACACCCATTACACCTTGATGGCATATCCTATTGATATGCCATCAATGTGTGAGATGGAAACCCTGTTTAACCTCTTAACGACCGCCCGCCGTCTTTTGGTGTCGCTGTAGACATCGGGGTTTGCGGCACCCGCCACCACAGCAGCGCTGACAGCAGGGCTGTACTAAACAGCTCTGTTCCCAGCGCAGCTCCTGCACGCACCAGGGAGTGGAGGAAATCTCCGCTCCATAGCGCTTAACTCTTTGATTGCTGCTGTTTGTCAAAGGGCTTTCCTCTGCTCTGTTGGGTCATCGGAACTCCAGTGACCCGACAGAGTCTGGGGAATGGCTGCATAGTCAGCCCGGGGACCTAGAGTAGCTCCAGGGCTGTCTATGTAAGAAGCCAGCAATCAGGGCACACTGTGTGCTGCCCTGATTGCTGCCTTTGTCAAACTGACACAGATTATAATGTATTAGCATATGTGAATATGCTTATTCATTACTAAGTGTAAAATCAACAAAAGTTAAACAGTTATCCCTTCATGGGATTAAAAGGAAAAAAACATAAAAAAGTGTAGAAAAAGCTAAAAAATAAAAAAAAAGTTACGACTGTTGAAACGAGTCAAACATTTGAAAAGAGCCAAAAAATTTTAAAAAATGTGCTGGTCATTACGTATTTTTCAGGCATTCGGCTTAAAGGGTTAATAGGTAAATCCTATGGCTGCTAGGCAATATTAAAGCTGCTCTAACTTGATATGGACACGTAGTGCTAGTTGAACAAATGACTATTATAAGTCATATTTTAGTGAATCATCTCTATTTTATATTAAATATATATATATCTCACACTATGAATATACAAAGCTGGCATTTTTCACAAGCCTGCTTGTATTTCAAAGTCCTATTGACATAATGTCTCCTCGTATACCTTAGACACAGATCCTGCTTACGTTGTCACAAGTCTCTTTACACTTCTGTTGACAATGTCTGATTTTTTCATGGATGTTGATTTGCTTTTGTCTTTTGTTGCATAGCCCTCATTTATTGTATACTTTTGACTTATCCTCCTGTCTACAAGAGGTGTTTTTGTGTATTTTTGCTTTAAACCTTGAAGTCAGCCTCCCATGGTAAAAAGTAAGATACACAAAATAACCCCTGTGCATTTTTTAAGCTGACACAGCATTAGGTCGTGTTTGCAAGTTTGTTTAAGGAACATATATAAAGTCTTGTAGTTGGAGGTAAAGCCAGAAGCCTGGACCCATGTAATGACGATTGCACGGTGTAGTTTTTTTTGTCCCTGGGGTTCTCTGTCCTCTCCATTCCTACTTCTCAATGGCTGAAGCGTTAAAGGGGTTGTCTCACTACATTGATTCATCTCACCTCAGTCCTATTTTCTTGGTTTCACTTTGAATTCAGGAGTGTGTTTTCTGGCTTCCCAGGTCTGTAGTGATAGCAACCAGTGCTGGCAGCCTATCAAGAGAGATTGAACAAGTCTGTGGCTATAGCGACCTGAGAAGCTGTTGCAGCCAATACAACAGGGGATATCTAGGAATAGGTAGGACACTGGTAATGGACATATATTGCAAAGTGACTTGTTTTTGAAAGATCTTTAACATTAAAAGCAATCCTTGTAATGAGACAACCCCTTTAAGGTCCGATGAATCCATGCCCTAGGTGAAGCCATAAGCTTTAATCCTGGTAAATAACCATTTTTCACAAATGTACATAATACATAATACTATTTTCTGTAATCATTTCATGTTATGATTATCATACTTGATTTATTATTGGACTATTATAAATAAAACTGTTATATCCTTATTGACTGGCCTTCTTTAAATCCATATCCCAAACCTGTAGTGATAAAATGCAGCAAAACAATATACCCTGATTTCCTATTGAGTCATGGGGACACTACTGCGATTAGGATAAAAATAAATACAAATTAATTATCATAGAGATATGAAAGTCAATCAGATTCTCCTTTTAGACAGTTTTCAAATTTGGTGATTAGGAATTTACATTAATACGATTAGGAATTCAAAAATAGCAAAAGATTATAGAAAAACAATACTAAAAAACTTACTTGAACAATTCAGAACTTTAACGCTTTCAATTGGTTTTGTGATTTCTGCTCCAAAATTGGATCTTTAATGGAGGGAAAAAAGTTTAGGTAAACATTTTAGCACCATATTGTACATACAAGTGGACAAGAGCTACATAATGATAAGTGCAAAAAGCCCTCACCCCCAGAATCATGGAGGCTTTATACGTTTTGTAAGTTCATCTACTTATTTGACATCTTGTATGTTTCTTTGCATATTGTTAATTTACTCACTTAAGTTGCACGCCTTGCGTTTCAATAGTTGTAACTTTTTTATTTTTTCAATGACGCAGTTGTATGAGGCCTCGTTTTATTCGAGACAAGTTGTACTTTATGGGGGAATAGTTTAAACTCACTTATAAATAATTGCAGAATTTTTTTTTTCATTTTATTCAATTTTTTTTTGTTTGTTTGTTTTAATTTTTTTTACACCATTCACTTTTCACACTTAATAACTTGTTATATTAATTCTACAGGTTATTGTTGTCCTGTGGATAACTAATATGTATAGGGGTTTTTTTTTTGTCTGTGTAATGTATGCACAAGTATTTTTTATTAAATATTTTTTTAATTTTTTTTTTTTTTTTTTTTTAACCTTTTTATGTTTTTTACTTTTTTTTTAAAATCCCATGAAGGGAGAACTGTTTTAATTTTTTTTTATACACTTGGTACTGTATTAGCATATTAATATATGCTAATACACTGTAATCTGTGTCAGTCTGACACAGGCAGTGATCAGGACAGCACACAGTCTGCCCTGATCGCTGGCTTGTTTCACAGACAGTCCTAGGGCTACTCTGGGTCCCCAGGGCTGACTATGCAGCCATTCTCCGGGTTTTGTCGTGCGTTCCGATCACCTGACAGAGCAGGGAAACCCTTTGATTGCACTGCAGTGATGAACTGTGGCAATCAAAGGGTTAAAGCACCGGGGAGTGTAGGTTTCCCCCGCTCCTCGGTGCTTGCAGGAGCTGCGCTGGAAACAGGGCTGTGTAGTACAGCTCCGATCTTAGCACTGCTGCGGCACCAGGCGGCGCAAACTCCGATGTCTGCAGCGACGCCAAAAGACGTCGCTGCAGACGAATGACCTGAAATGCCCACCGCCAAAAGACAGTGGGTGGTCGTTAAGGAGTTAAAAGGGTTGTTCAATGAAGATAGCTATGCTTATTGAAATGAAGCAACAAATTATAATCATATTTTTTATTTAGTGAGAAAGAACGCCACTGAGGGCTACGATCAGCTCACCTGAGGTTGAGGGAATCCGAGACAGCATGGCTGCAGGCAAGACTCCACACCCAATAAGCAATCAGCGAAAAAGAACAGGACACCAGCTTCCAAGACGGGTGCAAAACCCGTTGTTATTTAGTAGAATAAAAAATCCTTTTTTATTTTGTCGTATCATTAATGTAACATACAGCGACATAGCAACAAACTACAAAAAGCAGTTCTATAACACTGGTAGCATCACATACTGCTGACGCGTTTCGATCACTGTAAGGTGTCCTTACTCATCATAGCATAAATTGCTATAGATGCTATTTACCTAAACCTAAAGTGTATACCACGTACCTATAGTAAGGCAGGTAACCACTACCACTACAAAATGGACAAACAGATATGATAAAAAAAGAATGATTAAAACACATACCAAAAAAGACAGAAATATAAATATAAATTAATACTGCTAAATATTGTTAGTATTGGAGTAAGTATTTAGGTAACTAATTTAGGTCTATAGCGATTTATGCTATGAGTAAGGACACCTCACAGTGACCGAAACGCGTCAGCAATATGTGATGCTACCAGTATTATGGATGCTTTTTGTAGTTTGTTGCTATGTCGGTGTATGATACAGTTTTTGATATGATAAAATAAAGAAGGATTTTTTATCCAATTAAATAACAATTGGATTTGCTCTCGTCTTGGAAGTTGGTGTCCTGTTATTTTTCATGTTTTGTATTTAAACTCGTTAAAATGAACCAGTAAAAATATATAGCATAGAAATAGAATATGGCACTACCTAGTGTTCAAAGTGTATCACAATGTGCACATTCACCTAATGAGCTGAATTTTGTTTATTCTTCCCACACTCAGGGCTCTGCAAAGTATTCCTCTGTTCACTGCAGAGCAGCCAATAGAAATAGATGGAGCACACCTTCTTCAGTAACATGGCAGTAAACTGTAGCTGTGAAGACTTCTTCACAGCTTGCGAGCATTGTAAAGCTTGATTGGATAATCAGAAGAGGAAACATTGCCAATTGCCAGAGGGGGAAGGAGACTAATTCTCTCCAGAACCTGCCCACAGCAGTAAAGATTAGCAGCAACAAGTAGGACCAATTGTAGCAAAAGTGATTAAAAAGGTATTTGATTACACTAAAAACTCTGTAAATTACTTAATAGCATTTCAGGATTGACACATGTGATAACCCCTTTAACTATAACTGTTCACACAATCATATTTGAACATATTTGATTGCACAATACTTGAATCCAGTGCAAAATATTGGGCCACGCTTTTCAAGATCAGTAGGTTCTGACTCCCATTGATCATAAAGTGATAGCATGTTTAAGACATTTGCTGCAGCACTCATTGATGGGAATACCTCTTTAAGCTACAATTTTTAATTTAGTATGTGTTGGCACTGTATTATTGCATATTGTGTTATTTGTTACACATAGCAAGTAGCAGTATGTACATGGGTTTGCCCCATCCTCCAACATGTGCAATCTACAGAACATCATGACACAGATGGACCTTACCACTGACCATTACATTGTACAGTTGTCCTATACAGTGCATTTCTCAAAGCTTTCACAGTGTATTCATCTTTGATTGGTGAGTGTTCTAGTGGTACTTGGTCCTGTTTGTGTCATGGAAGCTGTTGGCTGGTGTGGGGTTCCATCCTAGTTATGGCTCTCAATTTTGGTGTGCAGTTTGGTTGGTCTGGTGGAGGGATTGTACAGGGTAGGATCACTGGGAGCCAGTGTTAATGTTAGCCATTCATTTGGCTTATGGTGCCTCTAAGCTGGTGGCTACAACTGGGGGTAAAAAAGGGAACATTAGTTTCTTGGAAAAGGTCACCAGATCCTTGTAGCTCTAAGGACCTTCACTGCTTGTTATGACTCTAGGTTTTATGGATAGTTATTTAAAAAGGAATATATAATATTAAAAGTTCATTTTCTATATTACATGTTTGTTTACTAAAATAGTCGATGTGGCCAATTTAATTCAAATACGAGTCCTGTATCCTGTGGGTAGAGGGGGGACAGTTAAGAAAGCAATAAAGTGGGCCTTATAGTTAGGCTCCTGACTCTACTATGTCAGAATCAAATCTAATATGTATTAAGTCAAGCAAATAATCTAGATAAAGTTTTAAAATATGTTTGCTACTTATTATAATAAAATTGAAACAAATATTTACCCTATAAAGAGATTCCTCCGACCATCAGTCAAATAAGTGTAAGGTTTGTTTCCACTTCTTAGAGATACAAAAGCCTCACAGGCTACACCAGAAGGTCTCATACAGTAGAATGACTCTCCGTATTTTTTATCCACATATTCACATTTCTCTCCATTTGCATCTAAAGAAAATCCACATTCTGTGTGAATCTCTTGACGATTCTTGAGGAAAGTTCCAGTATATGTAATATATTTATATCCTTGGTTCCTTGACTTCCATAGAGCAGATACTCCTTCACTGGGATGCATCAAGAGGATAGAGATCTTTACGTCACCTTCCCAAAATAGAGTGAAATACACATTATAGGATCCATTGTTAAAATCCTCAATTTTCCCAGAAGCTCCAGCTGCAAGGGTAGGAGAAAAAATCCGAGCTTTTAAGAAGTCTCCTCCATAAGTCTTCTTCTCACCCAAGTAGTTATACATCTGAACCCGAACTGTTATGGTGTCTCCAACACAGTACGCAGGTTTATAGTCTATGATGGTTGCAGTGCTATTTGCGGCACTGGTTGTTTTATTCGAATATGTAAAGTCCACATCTGGAATAGTACGATTTACAAAAGTCATTAACTTAATTATTTGCTGATCTATCTTTCCTGGTTCACGTGATGGGCTCAAGGTTTCAGCACATTCCCAAGAAGAGTACATGCTGTATTGGTTTGGAAGGAGTTTAGGGTCGTTAGGCTGATGAAAAATTAGCAATATTTCTTCTGTTACACAAGTATAAATCTTGATAAAACAGTGTGAGCTCTTATCTGAATGAAGATCCTACCTTTAGATGATCAATGTAGCTAAACGCAGTAAGGAGAATTATTGTAAGACCCAAAATGATTTTGAATGGAATATTTTTAAATGTTGACATTCTGTTGGGTTCCTAGAACAGTCAAGAAGTCAAGTCAATTCCTATATCGATCAGATACAGACATAAAAGCTGTGACACATTTTGTGTAATGGTCGTGACAATGTCAGATTTTTTTTCGATGCCCAGTTAGTTTCCCTTAGTACAAAAATGTTAGACCATGCATTAAAGGGGTTGTACAGGGTTAGAAAGTCATGGTTGGTTTATTTCAAACATAGTAATCTGAAGGTCTAAAATTAAAAGGTGGTTCTCTGGAAATGTAGGCATTGTTGTCCTTTCCTAGGCCATCAATTGGGGGTCCAACCTTCCAGACACAGCAGCTCATGAAAATGAGCTATTACGACAAGGTAGATACAGCAATGTCTCTTTATTCTGCTGTAGGTCAAGGGTTCGGGAGGTCTGGCCTCCACCATTTATACATTGATGATCTATCCTACCATTTTAATGTTCCTTCACTTAATTTTATTTTCTTGACATGTCCTTGCCTTCGATCATCTTCTGTCCTAAGCTTACTTTTTGTTTTTTCTCTGTAAATTGTGGCAGCTGCCTTTGAAGAACCTCTCTTGCAGCAGAAATTTTAATCTTTTGATATTGGAAGGGGCTGCAGGGGATGCGAAGGAAAGAGGAGCCCACTCTCAGCATCACATAAAGAGAACCAAATTGCTTGTCATGGGAACATGGGAGAGTTTTAGCTATTTTGTTTTTATTTTTCTTGGGGCAAAGGAGTCCCTTTTAATGATAAAGTATGATGTACCTGTTATATTTGGCACAAAGAAGACTACAACCATGTTGTACCACAAAACTGGAACACTATTATTCTGAGGGGGGAACAAAGTAGAGTATAACTGTGTAGGGATCACAAAAGAGGGCATTGTTAGTATGTGGGTGCTTAAAGGTGTTTCTCACCATGCAATTTCACAGTAACAGTCAGCTTTAGAATTCCACATGCAATTCAGACTGTGGGTGTGTCTATATCAGTGATTGGCACATCAGCTCTGCTATTCCTGGCTATTCCAGTTACACTGACAATGAGTGCAAGAGATTTATAAAATGTAATATTCAGGCTGAAAAGCTCTAAAGGGTGTGTGCTTAGCTAAATGAGAAGCTTTCAAAGTCTGTTACTAGAAATAAGACTCTGTCAGAGGTGACTCGCCATGGTCGGAGTGAATGACTGACAGCAACTTAGAGCAATGAGAGATAGGAGAGAGCAGGGAAAGATGGAGGAGAAAAATCGTATGAACCAAAAACTGGTATGCTTTAAGAGGAGATAAAATCTTCTTTATCTCCTGACCAAAGAAAAAACAACAAAGCAAAGTATGTAGAAAAAGTCTTCAATTATCAGTCCCTACATGTTAAAAGCTAATCATTTTCATGAGAAAATCCCTTCAATGGAGTCCCTATTACTGTTTGAAGCCTAAATGGGGCACTATTACTGTGTGGGGGATGGGTATTTTTAATGTGTCGGACATTATCACTGTATGGGTCAATAAAAAAGGGAAGTTTGTTTAGAGATGGCGAAAGATGGTGCAGGTGCTAAAAAAGGAAGGAGCTTAAAAGTCTAGGAACCTCAAAGCTCACTCAGTGCTGTCATGTATAATCACTAGGAAAAAATGCAAGAAGAGAATCAAGAAAAATTCTAGCACTGAAATGCTAAACATCCAGGTAGCTAGGCCCCTTATCCTCAGGGCCCTTGTATAGCTGCACAGGCAGAAAGCTCTTCTCTACCAGGCCCATCATATAAATATACCACCAGTGAAAAATCTGGTCACTGAGGCCACCAAGATGTCTAGAACATAAGACTATGGTGCCCAATAGTGCACTATGATTCCCATGACTCAGTTTCTTTTGAGAGAATTAAAGATTTTCCCAAAGTCAAGGGAAGCTAAGAGAATATTGTTACATGTACTCATGGCTTTACCCCGTCTATGTAAAGAGCCTGATCAGCAACACACCACCAATTGCAAGCCATTTTCTTCTATGTACATGTATTGTTCAAGACTTAAAGTGGGAGGAGGAAATTCTCTGGACCTATTAGTCATTGTGAATATCCGATATATAAAGGGCTCTTGATTTTGCTTTTTAACCGCTTCCAGACATGTGACTCACATGAATGTCACACTGTCAGGTAGTTGTTGTAAAGTGGGTTCAGGAGCTGAGCCTGCTTCATGTACATTGGGCTGTATTAAACAACCGACACCCACCAACAGCATTGGGTATTACAATTGCAACTGCAATATCTAAGCCTTTATACAGTGATGTAGCTCACCCTTCTGCTTTCTGTAACACAATTACAGGTTACCATTTAATTGTAATGGCAGCCAGAGGCTGATAAAATCCCCTGAATCTGCCATGGTTGTGTTCCTATTATATCCTGCCAAAGTGTAATTGGAGATAAAATATAAAAAATATTCTTAAGTATTAAAATATAATGTCCCTTTAGGGACTAAAAATGTTTGTAAACAAAATGATAAAATTTTAAAACAACATTTAAATGAAATAAGAAAAATCTAATGCCCCTTTTCCTATTTATCTTATAAAAACCTAAACATAATTGGCATTGCCGCATAAGTAAAAGTCCGATCTATTAAAATATAATCTTATAAATCCTGAGCAGTAAATGCTGTAAAAGAAGGGTTTCCTTTTGCCACCTCCCTCCCCCACATTAAAGACTTCGTATATATCCCAAGTAGTAAACTCAATTGTGTCAGGAGAAACTACAGCTCGCCCAGCAAAATTTCAAGCTCAGGCAATGAAAGTATAAAAAAGTTATTGGACTCAGAAAATCATATGCTAATGACATTTTAAAAAATAGTAAAAAAAAAGAAAACTAAACTAACATGATAATAACCTCATAAAAATAAAGTAAAAAAAAAAAAGACACATTTGTGCTTTTTTCCATTCCACAAAGAATTTTTTTTGGTCTCCCAATACATTAACGAGTAATAGTAGAAAAAATATACGACTCATGCGGGACAAAAAACAATCTAGATACGTAGAAATAGATGGGGGATGGAAATAATAAGTGCTGTTGCCTAAAATCCTACATTTCTAGTTCTGTCCTGCAATAGTCCTGGCTGAACATTCTAGTATTTGGTATTTAGTGTTACTACCATAAAATGGTCACAGAACTACAGTATACTAAAACAACATTCTCAATCTCTCCATGAAAAAAAAATTGTAGTTTCCCATAAAACCTCTGCAACTTAATGTTAAGAAATGGGCAAATAAATTTAAAATTCACTCACCTTTTGGAGTCAGATATGAATGAAGTCTTCTGACTTGAGCTGAAATACTGTGTGGAAGCAAATATCACGACTACGTACTCACACAGTTGCAACTCATCAAAAGTGAATTGCTGAATTATATTGGTTCCATCACAAGATAACTTATTTTCCTAAACTGTCAAAAGAAAGGTTATAAAATACATACAAGTCCAAGAATATTTTAAGTTTTTTGTATCCTATTCCCAGAGGACATGGAGATATTCTATAGAGTTGTAGCACAGAACCCAATCAGTTCTGTAGACTGGACTCAGCTCTCAAGACGACTACAACCATTCGAGGAGGAGGAAGCTCAATTATTGTAAAAAGTGCCCTGTAATGCTTATTATTTTTGAAGTAAAAATGAGCATTCACGTTGTCCTTTCCTGGAAATAAGGATCGTATTGGTCCCAGCAGCGGAATGTACTCTGTAGTCTTTACAAAGTGTCAGACCTTGAACGTACTCAGTAATCTTTACAAAGTGTCAGACCTCTATATTATAATGTATGAAGACCGGTAAAACCCAGTGCAGCAGTAAAAATATAGGCTCATATCTTGGAGTTACTGAGTGTCTTGTTTCACCTGTACTACAAGTTTATCTATTGTCTCCTGTCAACACACTGGTGACAGCAATGTAAAACCATCCTTTTTTGCATGCCATAAAGGACCCTAAGGGAAGTCCGAGGGTTTGTTACATGGTCACACTGCCCCAGTTATATGGAATGTAGACCGACAGAAATATTTTTGTAATAATGACTTGGAGAATTTTTTAAGACTTTCCTGCATATTCATGTAAAGTACAAGGGCAATATGACTTCTTCTGAAATGCATACTGACTAGAGTCAATATACACTGTACAGTATGTTTATACTGTATACAACAATAAGGAGAAAAAGTATGTGTGCTTCTAAAACTTTACGTGGAGCCTTTGCCATTGTAACGCGGGAGTGGATTCGCTGGACCAACGCAAGCGATGATGACTAAGCCACGCCAGGGAACGGAGTCTAAGTAGCCCCCGGTTTTCACTAGAGCCCGCCGCAAAGCGGGTTGGACTTGCTGCGGCGTGAGGCTACCAGGTCGTTACCCCTGACGTGACTTGCTTGCGATGGCGGCCGGGGTACAGCGTGGTAAAGAATCGTAATCCAAAGGCGTAGTCGGGGACAAGCAGGAGGTCAGGGCAGGTGGCAGAGGTTCGTGGTCAGAGACAGGCAGACGGTCAGGGCAGGCGGCAAACAGGCAAGGTCAGGAAACGTAAGCAGGCGGTCTGGTACACGGGTAATCAGAACAGGAATACGATACACTCTAAACACATGGTAGCACACCAATGGACTGGCAGGGAGTGCTGGGGGCGTATCACTTAAATAGAACCAGCGCGACAATTGACCAATTACGGGCACTGGCCCTCTAAAACTAAGGAACCCGGGGCGCGCGCGCCCCTAAAGCACAGGCACGCCCCCGGGGCCGGGACAGGCGGGGCCCAGCGTTCACCGGAGCGCGGACAAGAAAGGGGAAGCGGCCCCGGGCCCCGGGGACAGGAGCGGGGTGGTCGCGGGCACCGCAGCCGCCCCGCCATGCCGGCCCCCCTGCGAGCAGGGTGACGGCCGGCGGGGGCAGCGGAGCCCGCGACCCGTGACAGTTCCCCCCTCCCCCTTGGGGTCTCCCCCTCCTTTTTTGGAACCTAGAGAGAGGTCGGGGACAGGTTCCCTCAGGTTCCCACGAGCGCTTCCAGCCCGAACCCCTTCCAGTCAATGAAAAGAACCGTTCCCCCCTCACTGTCTTCTGCGCCAGCCCCTCCTTGCCCTCAAAGATGTTTTTCAGAATTGGCCACCGAGAAGGCGAGACAGATCCACGGGAGAAGCGATTCAGCACCCCCGGCTTGAGGAGAGAGACATGGAAGGCGTTCGGGACACGTAGAGTGGGGGGCAAACGAAGCTTGTAAAAAACCGGGTTAAGCTGCCGGAGTATCAGAAACGGCCCCCAGATTACTTAGGCCCCCAACTTGTAGCTGGGCACTTTGAAGCGGATGTACTTGCCAAAAGGGCCAAACCCTATCACCGCTTAAATACGGGAGGAGGTCTCCGGTGCCTATCCGCCTAAAGTTTAGTGCGGGAGGAGGCCCATAAAAGGGCCTGTTGAGTCACTTGCCAGAGTGTCTTGATGTCCCGTACTTGGGCATCCACAGCAGGGCCGTCACACGAGGTGGCCCGAGGGAGAGGTGGGCGGGGATGCAGCCCAAACACAATAAAAAAGGGGGAGGCTCCAGGGGACTCAGAATCAAAGGGAATTATAGGAAAATTCCACCCAGGGAAAGGTCAACCAGTTATCCTGGCAAAGCGGAACAAAATGTCGCAGATATGTAACCTACAATTTGGTTGACCCTCTCCACCTGCCCGTTGGTTTTGGGATGATATGCGGACGAGAAGTCAACTGGACCTGCAACTGAGCACACAGGGCCCCCACCAAAATTTTTCGATACAAATTGGACCCCCTTTTCTGAGACGATATGCAAAGGGAGGCCGTGTAGTCCAAAGATGTGACGGAAGAAGTGCTGGGCTGCTGGGAAGCGGGAGGGCAACCCGGGTAGAGGAACAAAGGGGGCCATTTTAGAAAATCTGTCGGACCACTACCCAGATGGACCGTGTTTCCGGAGGAGGCCGGGGGTCAGTAACAAAAATCCATCGCAATAGAAACCCAAAGGTCTTTCTGGCCCCGGGGAGAGGCAGGAGCAGACCCGCAGGTCTGAGACGAGGGACCTTTTTACGGGCATAGGAGACACAGGCCAGGACAAAGTCTCTAACATCCCGAGCGAGAGTGGGCCACCAATAGTAATGGGAGATTAGTTGCAGAGACTTATGGACCCAGGGTTTCCCCAGCGGGTTCGCGAGGCATGTCCCCATTTTCGGGACACAGGCCGCATAGCGGACGTACTAGGTTTTCCGGGGGCAGGTTTGAAGGTCCACAGGAGCCCCCGTAGAGGACGCTCAGGAGAATTATATGCTGAAGAGGTGGCTCCACCGTGTCAGAGGATCTAGAGAGGGCGTCTGCTCTGATGTTCTTGCCAGCCGGCCGAAAATGAAGAAGGAAATCAAATCTGGCGAAAAAGAGTGACCACCAAGCTTGCCGAGGATTCAGCCGTTGGGCAGACTGCAGGTAGAGAAGATTTTTGTGATCGGTGAATATATCGAAGGGGTGACGAGCTCCCTCCAGCAGGTGCCCGCCATTCTTTAGGGCTAACTTAATTGCCAGTAATTCCCGATCTCCGATAGTATAATTTTTTTTGGCTGGGGTGAAGGTTTTGGAGATGAAGCCGCAGGTACATAGTTTTCCAGAGGAGGACTTCTAAAGGGAGAACCGCTCCTGCGTACCGAGGAGGCGTCAACCTCGAGGATAAAGGGGCGCTGCGGATCCGGACGAGACAGCACTGGTGCAGAAGCGAATGCCGATTTGAGGCGATCAAATGCTTCTTGAGCCTCGGGTGGCCATGATTTGGGATTGGCATTTTTCTTCGTAAGGGCCACCAGCGGGGCCACGAGCGTGAAAAAAATGAGGGATGAATTGTCTGTAATAATTTGCAAACCCCAAAAATCGTTGGATGGAGCGGAGACCCACTGGACGAGGCCATTGTAGAACTGCAGACAACTTCGAAGGGTCCATTTGGAGTCCCTGATCCGAAACGATGTAACCCCGGGAAGGCAATGAGGGGCGTTCAAAGAGGCATTTCACAAATTTTAGCAAAATAGCTGTGGTCACGGGGACGTTTGAGTACCTGGCGGACATGGAAGCGGTGAGTCTCCCGATTTAGGGGGGAAGATGAGGATATCGTCAAGATAGACAATCACGCAGACGTAAAGAAGGTCTCGGAAGATTTCATTAACAAAGTTCTGGAACACTGCCGGACCGTTGCAGAGGCCAAATGGCATGACGAGGTACTCAAAATGACCATCTCTGGTATTAAAAGCTGTTTTCCACTCGTCGCCTTCACGAATACGAATCAGGTTTTTATGCCCCCGCAGATCCAACTTAGAAAAAATCTTGGCCGCTAGGGATCTCAACAGCTCCGAGATCAAGGCAGGGGTATCGATTCTTGATAGTAATCTGTTAAGTCCCCGATAATCGATACAGGGTCGAAGAGAACTGACTTTCTTTTCAACAAAGAAGAATCCAGCCCCCGCGGGCGAGGAGGACTTACGTATGAAGCCCTTCCTGAGTTGTCCCAGGTCTCAGGTCAATGGGACAATCGAATGGCCGGTGCGGAGGCAGAGTTTAGGCCTGTTTCTCGGAAAAAACATCGGCCAAGTCCTGATATGGAGTGGGAAGACCCGACAGAGGTTTTGAAGACTTTACAGGAGCGGGAAGAAGGGCAGAACGGAGAACCGGAAGGCAGCGCGAGTGGCACGCGCGGGCCCCAACGGAAAATTTCACCCGTGTTCCAGTCCAGGGTCGGAGCATGCAGTTGCAACCATGGAAGGCCCAGGAGAATCTTGGAAGAGGAGCGAGGCAGGACCAGCAGTTCAGAGTTTCCTTGTGTAGAGCACCAATCTGTAGAGAGAGAGGTTTCCGTGCAGAACCGAATCACATCCCTTAGGCATTCGCCACTAACGAGGGGGACGTAAAATGGGTGTCTGCAAAGTGGTCACCGGGAGACGAAACTTGGAGACCAGAGCCTGGCTGATAAAGTTCCCTGCGGACCCCGAATCAAGGGAAAGGCGGTGGCCTGGAAGGTGCTGTCCGGTGAAATTCCGCAGACTACGGGAATGGTCAGACGGAGAGATTCTGCACAGACTCCTAGGGACGCCACTCCTGCGACCCTAATGTGCGCAAGCTTCCTGGACGCACCGGACAGTCCCCAATGAAGTGGCCAGAACCGCCACAGTAAAAAGCACAACTGCCTCAGGCGACGCTGCGGTATTCTTCCCGAGACAAGTGAGCTCTTTTGATTCGTACGGATCCGTCCTCCGGAACCCTTGATAGAGGTAGTGGAGAACATTGGAAGACGGGGGCCAAACGTGGTAGCCGCGGGCGGGTGGGCCCCCGTTGAAGACGGAGCTCTTGTTGTCTCTCCGCCAAACCGAATGTCTATTCGGGAGGCCAACTGAATCAGTTCATCCAGAGTAGACGGGAGATCCCGACCAGCGAGCTCATCCTTTAAAATGGCCCGAGAGGCCTTGCCAAAATTTGCCACCAAGGCCTCATTATTCCACTTCAATTCAGAGGCCAAGGTGCGGAAAATGAAAGGAGTATTGACCCACAGAAGATCGCCCTGACGGAGCAAAGCCGCCGCGCGGAGGAGGGGACGGCCAGGTTCCTCAAAGACGTTGCGGAAACCCCCGGAGGAAGGTTTGTAGATTCGCCGTCTGTGGATCCCTCGGGCCCATAACGGAGTGGCCCAGGCAAGGCCTTCTCCCGACAAGAGGCTAATAACAAAGGCCACCTTTTGCCCGCTCGGTGGTGCCCCAAATCTCCAAGGGGGATGGAGCATTGATTTATGAAAACCCCCGGCATTTCTTTGGTTCTCCATCATAGCGTGACGGACGTGGTAGTTGCAGAGAAGGTCCAGGTACGGGAGCAACTGGTGCCGGCGGGGCAGCGGCCGTCGCAGGCGGTGGTAGACGGGCGGCTAGGTTCTGCATCATGGCCGCGAGCTGGTCGATACGCTGGCACTGCTGGACGACGGCTGTCGAGACGTCCCGGAGAACGGGCAAGGGTACCCTGGCGGAATCCATGGCCAGTCCGTACTGTAACGCGGGAGTGGATTCGCTGGACCAACGCAAGCGATGATGACTAAGCCACGCCAGGGAACGGAGTCTAAGTAGCCCCCGGTTCTCACCAGAGCCCGCCACAAAGTGGGTTGGACTTGCTGCGGCGTGAGGCTACCAGGTTGTTACCCCTGACGTGACTTGCTTGCGGTGGCGGCCGGGGTACAGCGTGGTACAGAATCGTAATCCAAAGGCGTAGTTGGGGACAGGCCAGGAGGTCGGCAGGCGGCAGAGGTTCGTAGTTCCCGAGACCCCGGGGGGGCAAACAGGCATGGTCAGGAAACGTAAGCAGGCGGTCTGGTACACGGGTAATCAGAACAGGAATACGATACACTCTAAACACACGGTAGCACACCAACGGACTGGCAGGAAGTGCTGGGGGCGAATCACTTAAATAGAACCAGCACCCGACAATTGACCAATTATCGGGGCACTGGCCCTTTAAATCTAGAGAAGCCGGCGCGCGCACGCCTAAAGCACAAGGCACGCGTCCGGCGGCCGGGACAGGTGGGGACAGCGTTCACCGGAGCGCGGACAAGTAAGGGAAACGGCGCCGGGCCCAGGACAGGAGCGGGGTGGTCGCGGGCAGCCGCAGCCGCCGCGCTGGACCCCCTGCGAGCAGGGTGATGGCCGCGGGGGGCAGCGTAGCCCGTGACCTCCGTGACAGCCATGAAGCTATAGAAATTTTGGCAAGATAATAAATGTGCAGCGCTATTCTTCCCATCAACAAGAGAGAACCCTGATGGGCACCAATATCTGTCATTGGGTCCATCAAACAGTGTTAGGATTTGGCGTGGAAAATGTAAGCCGACAGTAATGATAATTTCTCAAGATTTCAAAAACTGTGACCTAATCCTTCCAATTCTACATGAAGATCTTACATGATATGTGAATTGAATGTCAAAATTATGGCCAATTATATACGACATGTACTAACTGAGGCTTAAAAGGGTTACATAGTTAGATAAAAATGGCTACTTTCCTAAATAAACAGTGCCCTTTAGGTAGTGTCTGGTATTGCATTTCTTTAAAAGTTGTATGCATAAAATACAGGTAGTGGATGTGTTTCCCATGGAGCCCTGCAGAAGTGTGTGTGCACACAGAATGCCCTTAGGCTGGTTTTGACTGCATCTGGGAACTCATCATTGCCTCTCTGTGTGTTTTGCAGTTTGTTGTTTTAATAAAATAAAGAAGGAAAAGGCACCAATTGTTGGTTTGTGCCACGGATCTTTTTTCAAGTGCATTGTATGATTATTCTTTATTTGGAAACTGAGCACCACCTGGTTTGATAATTCTGTATGGTACACACCTGGAAATGCCAGAGAATTGCAGCAGTGTCAGTTTGTGTTCACACTTCTTTGTGGTTCTTGATTATATAGACATTGCTACTTTCCTCAAGAAACAGTGCCGCCCCTAAGGTTATGTCTGGTATTGCAGTTCAGCCCTATTTACGTCAATGAAGCAATAATTTTTAAATCAATGCTATCTGCAGCTACTTTAGCCCCTTAAAATGTAATACAATAACTAGGGGTTCAGAGTCCAATACAGGCTTCTCCAAATCTCTCTTGTAAATCGGTGTGAAGGTGCTAGAATAGAGGGTTACTTTAGAACATAACATTTAATAGCAGTTCAATAAAAAGTGTATCTGAAATAATCCAACAAGAACAGTAAACAAATAGATCCTTTTCTACAACGAAATATGTCAACTCATGCACATAAAAAGTTACGAGTCAATCACCTCCTGCCAAAATAATTACGGACCAAAGAAAAACACTGCTGAATAAATAATTTGATAGGAATAGTCTTAGCATGATGCCGGCTGAGGTCAGATGAAGGACAATAAATATAGTCCCCAATAGGTCAAAGAATAGGACTTGTTCTGACAAATGCCTTATTGTTCACTCTGTCCTTTATCTGACCTAAGTAACTTAAAGGGGTTTTGCCACGATGTAATGTTGATGTGGGATCCTCCAAAATGGGTTTTTAATCACTTTTCTAAATATATGTGATTACAAAAATTGCAGTCTGAGAGAGCTACAGCCTTCCTTACATGCCCTTGGTTACTTCAAAGAGTCTATTAGATACGGCCTGACAAGAGCTGGACAGGGTTGCGCAGAGAGAGCTTCTTATCTGATGAGACTGAGCTACAGAAGTTTTTAAGGAACCGGGTAGCAATATGTTTTCTTTTGTATACAGAATAAACTAGTTGTAGTGTTATTAGATACCTGCTTTATCTGATGACAGACAACATGAAGAAGCTTTCAAGCTGCTGTGTAGAATAGGTGTTCTCTTTTGTATATAGAATCCACAAGTTATAGTTTGCTTATTTCAGTGAACATGTCACAGGAGCAGCAGCTTATGCAGCTCGTTCTCTGGCTGTGTGCGTCTCTCTCTCTCTTTCAGCTCTGTGATTTTTGTTTACATTACATTAGCATCTTAGCAGATAAGGCTCCTGACAGTGCAGTCTATCGGGCTGTGTCTTGCTGTACTGACATTCCACTCTTGTACCGTTTATTATTTCACTTAAGTTTTGAGACTCACTCATCCCATCCCCCTCTCCCCTGCAGCTTCATAACTCAGTGTGTTTTGTTGACATACTGCCTGTACTAAGGAGAGACCTACCTAAATGGTCTCTTGGCAAATTCCCTTTAATAAGGTCTTTTTGAATTGTTCGGCATATTTCTCTTATGTACAGTGTAAGCCATGTACCGAGGTGGGCTTCCCCAAATACAGCAAAGACACAGACAAGAAAAATGAATCTAATACCAGTTCAGACCAATGAATATTTTTACTGGAGTCTGAATAAAAAGGGGTATTATCCGGAAACCTTAAGAACACGTTGACATAGATACAAACCTGGACCCTTGTGCTATGCAGTGTGCCAGTAGAAACAGTATATGGTCGGTACCAGAAGTATAAACAGTACTGCTTGTACTGTTTATACTCTTGGTTCCGACCATCTACTCTTTCTATTGGCTACATATGCGTGTCTTGGAACGCGGTCTTGTGCACACGAGTCTACAGAGGATTTCTTCTAATTGAAGGTGAGCTGTTGTAACCCCCAGCATGTTCACTATGCAGCGTGCCACCTTACTCTATTCTCTGGACTCACTGATATTTTACCTATCAGTGGACTCAGAAAATCTGACCGCTGTTTACCTCATTAAAACCCTAGGTAACTGGAACGATAGTGTGGCCACGCGTATTTCAGGGGCACTCGCAGTGTAGCACAAGGGTTTACAAGCCTCCGAAAGTACCTGCTATTCCCAGAGTACCATTAACCAATTAAAAATCTCCCCAAAAAGAACAATGAACAAAATTACCAACACCGGTGTTCCATAGTCTCACGTGTACATTATTCCGGAAATGTTCATTTAAGGCCTGACTCTAGATAAGACTCTAACTCAGGCATCCTCAAACTGCGGCCCTCCAGCTGTTGGGAAACTACAACTCCCATCATGCATTTATATAATCTATAACAGTGGGAATTATGGGAGTTGTAGTTTCCCAACAGCTGGAGGGCCGTAGTTTGAGGATGCCTTCTCTAACTAATCTGTCTACAAGCCTAACCAATGTCTCTTTCCAGCTCAGGGTTTCCTTCTGTCAACATCCAATGTTTAAGATGACGTTCACTCCGCTTTAACACTTCTCCTCTAAACGTGATGAGACAGCAGATCACTCCCGCTGATTTCCATAGGTTTCCGTCCCCTGCGTACACACCCACAGCTGCTCTTCTGATTTGCAGGAAAGTTCCTGAGAGAGAGAGTAACGGAGTGTTTCTCTTGCAGCTTTGTTGATCTTCTCTCTCTGACACTCTGACTTACTCTCTCACAGGCCGGCATCTAACAGACTGGCTGTTTTTATTTTACTGTCCATGAAATTATGGTTACAGCCCCTCCCCTGTAGGCTTTTCTGATTGAACAGCAGTACAGACCTTTCCTGAACTGGCTGTAGAGAGTGTTAACCCTGTAACTGCTGCATAATTCCTGTTTAAGTAAAAACCCTTTCTTTTTCTATATACAGGGGCACTTGACTCTTTAACTCATGTCAAATTCTGAATGCAGAATGCAATGTAACGCCGAATCAATCTATATAGATGACAGCTCCCAAAAGAAAGACAGTGGGCCAGTCTACCAGCCCCACACAGTTCCCCCGCATTTCCTTTCAAAAAAGTTTTTAAATAGATTGGGATAAGCAACAGGGAAAACGGGAAGCCCCGAGTGGCACAATGGGCTGTAGGGAGGGGCACGGCGGCAGAGTTGAGGTAGGCGTGGCCAATGACATTTGGAGGGGCAAAAAAAGGAGGGAAACCACAGAATTTGGGACAAACACACGTGTGGAGGTCCACGAGCAGCATGGATCAGGCAGTGGCACAATGCTTTGGGGGTGGAAAAAAAGTATTGGCCACAGGGGCACAATGATACAGTGTGGAGGTCACGAAAAACGCAGCATGAGATCAGGCAGTGGCCAATGACTTTGGAGGCGGCAAAAAAAGTATTTGGCCCCAGAGGGGCACAATGGTACAGTGTGGGGTCCGCAGCGCAGCATGAGATCAGGGGTGGCACAAAATTTGGGGCGGCAAAAAGTATTAGGCCCCAGAGTGGCACAATCACACAGTGTGGAGGTCCCACAGCAGCAGCATGAGATCAGGCAGTGGCACAATACATTTGGAGGGGGTTTTGGAAAAAAAACGGGGGGGGAAAGCCAAAAAGGGAGTGGCACAATGAACTGGGGGTGGCCCGGGGGGAGGGTTTCAACGGGGCCCCGGGGGGAGCAGCATGAGGTCAGGCAGTGGCACAATGCCAGTGTGGGGAATGGAGCGCCCCAGCAGCAGCTGAGGTCAGCAGTGGCACAAGACACAGTGTGGGTGTCACGGCAACAGCAAAAGCAGCAAACAGCATGAGGTCTTTTGAGTGGGCCCAAAGACAGAGTGTTAGGTGGGGGCAAAACCAGTCCCCGATAAAAATGGTGGTAGGAGATAGGAAAAAACTGTCAGGGAGTGTGGCCTGGGGGTGGCGGCACAGAATAGTGGCTGAGGCAGGTAGTTG
>JAODAL010051343.1:0-26739 GCA_025379985.1 Phyllomedusa bahiana
TTTCCCCCAGAGATTTTTTTAAGGCAGTTTTCTCCTGTAAGGGGTCTCCCCCTGTGGCGGGGCCGTGCTCTCCCCCCCAAACAAGGACGGTGTTTTTAACGGCTGGTCTTTTCACATCATCAGCGGGAAAAAACCGGCCTTCTCCTCTCAGCAGGCACGTGTCTCTCCCCCTTCAGCGGGCACGTGTTCTCCCCCTCCTCACGCAGCGCGTGTCTCTCTCCTCTCAGCAGGCTCGTGTCTCTCACCTCTCAGCAGGCACGTGTCTCTCTCCTCTCAGCAGGCGCGTGTCTCTCTCCTCTCAGCAGGCACGTGTCTCTCTCCTCTCAGCAGGCACGTGTCTCTCTCCTCTCAGCAGGCGCGTGTCTCTCTCCTCTCAGCAGGCGCGTGTCTCTCCCCTCTCAGCAGGCGCGTGTCTCTCTCTCTCTCTCTCCCCTCTCAGCAGGCGCGTGTCTCTCCCCTCTCAGCAGGCGCGTGTCTCTCTCCTCTCTCAGCAGGCGCGTGTCTCTCCCCTCTCAGCAGGCGCGTGTCTCTCCCCTCTCAGCAGGCGCGTCTCTCCCCTCTCAGCAGGCACGTGTCTCTCTCCTCTCAGCAGGCGCGTGTCTCCCCCCTTTCTCAGCAGGCCGTGTCTCTCCCCTCTCAGCAGGCCGGGGTCTCTCCCCTCTCAGCAGCACGTGTCCTCTCCCTCAAGCAGGCACTGTCTCTCCCCTCTCAGCAAGGCAGTGTCTCTCTCCTCTCAGAGCCTGCTCCCCCCTCTCAGCAGGCGTTGGCTCTCCTCATTGGAGAGCTGTGACATCATTCTGTATTTGCAGCAGAAGGGGAAGGATGTCTGGAGAGAAGAGATCTGCAGCCTCCTGCATGCTTCTTATGTGTCTGCAGAGTTTCAGCTTCAGGCTCCACAAGCTCCTTGCTGTTCTATAACCAGTTATACACACAGCCTGAACTGATGAAACACTTGAGGAATGCACACGCCCATGCCTTCCCCCCTTCTCCTCTGTTATCCGGCAGGAGACTGTGTGACTGTGTTATATGGAGGAAGCACAGGACATAAGACTGTGTTATATGAGGGGATCTATGTATGAGTACACAGCCAGCAGCCCTTTCACATAGCTGGTTTCACTTTCGGTTTTAGCAGCTCAGAGGGGAGTAAACACAGAGTGTGCAGGCAGCCAATCACAGCAAGGGGGCGTTTCTGGGGCATTTCCTGTCTCGGGGCGTATCCCAACAGGCTGAATGAAATGTCAGTCAGCCAATCACAGTGCAGGGGGCATGTAAAGGGCGGAATCCAACCGGGGGTGTGTCCCGACTAGCCAATCACAGAAAGGGGGCGTGCCATGACTAGCAGAAATAGAAAACAGATGCACAGAAAATCTCATATCTACTATATTACATGACTTAGGTGATGCAAACCATTTACAAAAGTGCTTATTTTTACATAATCTGAGACATGATCTTTGTAGCGAGAAAACCCCTTTTAAGATTGTGAGCCCCGATGAGGACAGAGAGTAATGTGAGTAATGACCATCTTTGTACAGTGCTGTGGAATATAACAGCAATATATGAAATATTAAAATAAAAAGTCAAAAAATGACATTGTATGAGCAGGCAGAATAGGAAGGAGCGCAAAACTGTAATGAAAATACAGGCAATAACCAGTGTTAAGCTGGCCAAATGCACATTAGCTTATAAGAGATCATATGCGCCCCATAATTACGGTAATCCATGGCTGTCATAATTATGGGGCGCATTTCCCTGCGCATTAAGCGCAGTACGCCGCAAAATATGCTCCAAAATGAGCCATGTGAACATACCCTAATATGCGGGGAATTGCGCCCCATAATTAGGGTAATCCATAGTTCTCATAGAGACCTATGGATCACGCCTCCTCTCCCCGCTCGTACAATACGATCGTATTGTATGTGCAGGGAGATAAGTGACATGTAAATTGCTTGCGGTGAGTAATGAATGTCAATGGGGCCAGCAGGCTTCACCCTCCCCCCCCCCCCCCCACCCCCACGCCGCTGATCAGTGTGAGCTCCCAAAACACATGTGTACATCGTGGAAATTGATATGGAAATGGAAAAACATACCCTAAGACTGTCTAGATCAGTGTTTCTCAACTCCAGTCCCCCGAACCCACCCAACAGGTCCCTGTTTTTTTGGATTCCCTTAGCATTGTACAGGGCTATAATTTTGCTGCCAGGTGATTTAATTATGGTCAGTGCAATCTGTGGGATATCCTGTAAACATGACCTGTTGGTGGGTCCTGAGGACTGGATTTGAGAAACACTGGTCTAGACTAAGATACCCCTTATGGCATTCATTACTCGTGGCGCCTATATGCTGCAAGTAATTGATGTGTCACTTAACTCCCCGCACATACAATACGATTGTGTTGTACGAGCGGGGAGAGGAGGCGAGATCCATAGTTCTCTATGAGAACTATGGATTACCGTCATTTTTGCGCACATCTCGCTCGTGTTAGAGCGCAAATACGACGCGAAATGCGTGCCAAAATCACCACTGGTGGACATACCCGATTGGCATTAAAAAGGCAACTTAGTCCTGCAGAAACATTGACGCAAACACAGAAACAATTGCTCGGCCCAAGATGGCTTTGTGTTCAGTGCAACATGCAAAAATGTAATAACTCCCCTGTCGGCAGCGACTGAGCAGTAAGGACATTGAGTTTCTGTTTTTAAAGGGAATATGCCGCCAATTTTTTTTTGTTTTTATACTTATTTATTCAAGCCCCTGATCCATATTATTTTCCTCTCAGGCGTTTTTATTTCCTGTTCGTAGATTTCTCATTCGCCTCTATATATGATTTGGGGAAGACATTCTTGCTTGCACTGCTTTAAAAGCAGTCAGAGAGATACTTTACAGCAGCTTCATGCACATAGGATTCTTAAGACAGTTTCTGTCCCATAGACTTGTATAGGAGAGTTTTCACTGTGAAGGGAGGGGAGAGGGGGAGCTGTGACATCTCCTCTTGTGACTGGTGGATTCTGTGTTCTGTACACAATGGGTTCTCCTTTCAGTGTGACCCTGCTTTTACTGATAATGAGCACACTGCTGAAAAGCTCTCTAAACAGAACAGGAAGTGTCAGGCTATTATTAGGATTAGTGGCCAAAGTGAAAACTGCAGGACTTAAGAATTATTAAAAAAAATACTGAAAGTGATCTGGAAAATTAAAAAAAAAAATAACCAAAAATTCCTACAAAATGTGTTTTAACATAAAAATGTGAGTTAAACAAGAAGTCATTTTTTGATGACACTTTCCCTTTAAGTCCAGGGCATTGCGTCCTGCCCGCTCCATCTCTGTGTACCCCGTGCAGTCGCACTCTTGCCTCTCCTGCATACATTTGCTCCTGATAATGGCCATGTAAGATCCCTGCTACACCCACATGCCTGGGAAGTGTAATTTATGAAGCGTATAATCACATCCAGTTATCTAGTGTTTACATAATAATTTAGAAATTCATTTGGTGCCGGAAAGAAGGATCTGGTGATTTCTGCCACCTCGGTGCTGTTTTAGGACTCATTTGTCTGACTCCACTATATGAATCGCGAGCTCTTTTATTACAATCAGTCATCGTGACTCGAGCCTCTGCTCCGTATGTTGTTGTGTGTTCTGGCGGCTTTATGTAAAAATAAAGTCATTTCTCCAACACTCAAGGGGAGCGTAATGATGTGAAATAAATCAATTCCAAAGTCAACAGTTTTATTCGAGATGAGAACCCTTTTCTCTTCAGTTATTTTATTTTTTTTTGCTTTGGAAATGCAGTTTTTCAGCTTATTTACCAGCTGACTGATCTGTAAATAAGCAATGTGACATGACAGTGAGTCTTGTACTGTAATAACTGCATGTCCCTAGCGGATAGCGCAATACAATACGAGCCTGATTATCTCCATTCACCTTGGGGAATAAGGGTCTTCATGTCAGCATGGGGAGAGCTATATGTCTGTCTTAATGCAGTGAAAGCAGCAGGGAAGCAACAGACAAAGAGTCCTGGGTGTTTCTAAGCTGCCTCCGAGTTTCATACATGATTACTTTATTTGAAAGAAAGGCATATTTTATATTCCCCTGAATGCCGAACATAAGATGGGAAAATGGAGGCAAACAAGGGATCCAAAACAAGGGTTTGTAGCCTTCAGGAAGCGGGCGATGAAGAATGTCAGCTTCTGTGCTTGGAATGCCATCACAGAGCGGTCAGGGGAGATCCTCGGATGGTTTTTGATTAGAAGCCCTATTTTTAACAATGGTTTTTATTAAGGAACATGCGTGTAGATCATATACACACTGGGCGCACTACTGACCTTGTCAGAAAAAGGGATACATAAACTTCCAGAATACATACAGCATTGATCGGCTGAACATAAAAGAATGGAACATTCAGGCCCACGACCTGTAATAAGCAATTATAACCAATGCAGAAAAACGGCAACGAGCTGATTGACCTGAGGAATAGCTGAGGATGGATCGTGGGGACGAGTCATAGGAAATATGACCGTAATTAAAGAGGCATTGCCGTTCTGTAACAAAAAACAAAATAATAAGAGTGTGTATATATGTAGATGTGTTTTTTTTTTTCCTTATTAAATCAAGCCCCTGATCCATATTCTTTTCCTCTCAGTCGTTTTTATTTCCTGATTGTAGATTTCTCAATTTGGCGGTCTATATTTGATTGTGGGGAAGACATTCTTACTTGCACTGCTTTAACAGCAGTCAGAGAGATACTTTACAGCAGCTTCATGCACATAGGATTCTTAAGACAGATCCTGTCCCATAGACGTCTATTGGAGAGTTTTCACTGTGCAGGGAGGGGAGAGGGGGAGCTGTGGCATCTCCTCTTGTGACTGGTGGATTCTGTGTTATCTATACACATTGGTGTCTCCTTTCAGTGTGACCCTGCTGTTACTGATAATGAGCAGACACTGCTGAAAAGCTCTCTAAACAGAACAGGAAATGTCAGACGATTAGTAGGCCTAGTGGCCAAAGTGAAAACTGCAGGACTTAAGAATTATTCAAAAAATACTGAAAGTGATATGTAAAGATAAAAAAAAAAATAACCAAAAATTCCCCAAAAATGTTTTTAACATAAAAATGTGAGTTAAACAATAAGTCATTTTTTTTGATGACACATTCCCTTTAAACAATGTGTGTGTTGTGTGTTATTGTAAAGTATATATAAATATATATACATACATACACACACAACAACACAAACAACACACAAACCACACACTCATTATTGTTTAATTATGTTTTCTGTATCAATTTCTCACTGTTTTGCGGGGTTATCCTTTCCAATGTTGTAAATTAAAAGGGTTGTCTCATCTCAAAGTTTCATAGGATGCATGAATGAAATAATGCTGCTTTTGTCACTTCCTGGTCAAGCTGTCTGTAATTGGCATATGAGCTCCATGTATTCAGACTTCTCTGTTTATCAGTCTAAATTAAATAAATTACCTTCTCTCAGGTCCAGAGAAGCTTCTGAGCTAATGTAAACAGTAGAGTGAAGACTGTATTTTGTCTGAAAGATCAGATAACACACAAGCTCTCACACTGCCCGTCCCGACCTGTGTGATTAGTCACTCCCTGCTATTAGCGAGAACAAACAGCAGGGGATAAGGAGTACACAGGTCGGTCACTTGGGAAACCTGAGAGAGCCCAGAAGGTGATAAAATCATTTGTAGCTCCTTAACAATAAAAGATGAACAAAGCAATATATTTGGAAAACGTCTTCAATGAATGTTCCCTACATTTTGAAAGTGATTCTTGCTAGTGAGACAACCCCTTTAACAAAAAGAAGTGCCTGTTGCTCCCATGCCGATGCTTGCTCTTTTCCCTACCAGTCTGTGGGGAATGGTGGTGTGTTGATTAGTGATCAGTTTAGCTAATTACTACCTTTCCCCGTCATCTAGTTTAGGAGAGCAGCGGGGACATTTTCAGCACTGGAGTGACAGGGGTGGGTAAAATGGCTGCTATACCTTTTGTCCTTTTTGTTATTTTGTTGCATTGTTGACAAAAAAAAATCAATGGGATTAAAAAAGGTACCTATAATAGACAAGTACTGTGTAGGTTTGAGGCTTTTGGGCTCCATGATGTAATAGTCATGATAATGAAATGGGCAAAAGAGGCCTGCATGTACCATCACCAGCAGAGTCTGCCATTATCATACTATACCTTCCAGGATTGAAGAGAACTCACATCCTGGAAGTTGAACCCCTCAGATGCCGCAGTCATTAGTGACTGTGGCATCTAAGTGCTTAGGGGAAGAGAACCCTTTACATTCCCCTCTCTGTGCCACTGCTGTGCAGTTTTAGGATACCAATGGGTTATTATAGCAGCTAGAAACCTGACAAAGGTCTATTAGGTAGGACCTGTCGGCAAACGCCTGAAAGGTAAGGATATGCTATGGTGTTGCAGTGAATTATATGTGCAGTCACATCGTACAGTGAAATAAAGTTTACTAAAAAAATTAAAATAAAATAAAAAAAAGAATTTACATACACAAAAAAAATGCCATGTTTTCCCCATAGACTGCATATAGTTCGAGAAAGATACAAACTAGGGGTGACTTGTATGAACCTGGCACCAACTTGCCAGTTCTACCTCTGTTTTTTTAATATTGGACATTCTGACAGTATGTATGAAAATATCTCACAGTCTATGTACCAAACATTGGCACAAAGAGTGTATGTAGCAAAATTTGTCTCAACCATGCCACTTTGAAACTTGAAAGTTTGGTGCCAAACATTGGCGCATTTCTGCCGCATCCTATGATTCTGGTGCGATGGCCCCGCTTCTTTGGCACATTTAAAAGTTTTGGCACATGATGGTTCATATGACTATAGAAAAGGGCTGCAACAGTTTGCTTGGCTCGAAGCACGGCAAAATAATGGAGCAGCCCCGTTCATTATTATTATTATTTATTTTAGAGAACCCTTGGTTCCAGAGCGCTGTACATTCCGGTTTCATACATAACATAGGTCAAACAAGTACAAAGGTGACAAATTAATAACTAACAACTGGTACAGAAGGAGAGAGGTCCCTGCCCGTGAGGGCTTACAGTCTACAAGGAAGGTGGGAAGAGATAGAAGGAGAGGGACAGACATGTTTGTGGAGGGTGTAGTGACAGCAAGGTTATTGTTGCTTATAGGCAATCCTGAAGAGATGGGTTTTCAGGTTGCTTTTGAAGCTGGGAGAAAGTGGGGGAAAGTCTGAGGTGTTGGAGCAGTGAGTTCCAGAGAATGGGGGAAGCACGGGAGAAGTCTTGGAGAAGGTTGTGTGAGGAGCTGATAAGAGGAGAGCAGAGGATAAGGTCCTGTGAGGAGCGGAGATTGCATGAGGGGAGGTATCTGGAGATTAGGGCAGAGATGTATGGAGGGGAGAGGTCATGGAGAGCCTTGTAGGTTATGGTTACTAACTTGAATTGGATTCGCTGGGCAATGGGAAGCCAGTGAAGGGATTGGCAGAGGAGTGGCGAGGAGAGAGGTGAATCAGACGGGAGGCAGAGTTAAGGATGGATTGGAGGGGAGCGAGAGTGTTGGATGGAAGGCCACAGAGAAGGATGACGAGGGCGTGCACAAGCATTTTTGTGCTTTCGAAGTTAAGGCATGAGCGGATACAGGAGATATTTTTCAGGTGGAGGCGGCAGGCAGAGGTGAGGGTTTGGATGTGGGGTTCGCAGGACAAAGCGGAGTCAAGGATTATCCCAAGGCAGCGGACTTGCGGAGCCGGTGAGAGAATGTAGCCATTAACTGTTCATACATGTCACCCTAGGTGTTGTTGCATTTGAAGTGACAACAATAATAAAGTTAGAATGTTTTTTAGGTAACATCATAAAATAATCCAAAAAAGAATAGCAGAATTACAGATTCTTTTTTTTTTATTATGTACCCACCTTAAAAAATAAATAAATAAAAGCTAATCAATGTATATTCAAGAATGGTACCATCGAAAAATCTAACTTGCCTTAGAGCTTCTCATGAAGCTCTAACAGTTGGAAAAAAAGTCATAGGTTTTGAAAAGTGGTAACGCAACAGATCATATAACCTTTAGGCTATGTTCACACGGCTTATTCTTGGACGTATTTCAGCCCGTAATTCGCGCCGTACTGTGAACTATGGATTACGGCTCCTCTCCCTGCTTACACAATACGGCGAGCAGGAAGAAAGTGACATGCTACTTATTCACGGCATATACGCGTCGTGGATAATGCATGTCTATGGCTATGTTCATACGGCTTAATTGCAGGGCGTGGGGGCGGGAGCGGGGGTCCGGCACCTCGCCGGCCCATAGACTATCATTACTAGCGGCGCATATACGCCGCTAGTAAATGACATGTCACTTATCTCCCCCCGCGGCGGAATCGCAGAGCGGGGAGAGGAGACGTAATCCATAGTTCTCTATGAGAACTGTAGATTACCATAATGCCTGGGCCGTATTTCAGCCCGTAATTCGCGAAGTACGCCGCGAATTATGGGCTGAAATACGTGCCCAAATAAGCCGTGTGAACATAGCCTATGGGGCCGGCGAGGTGCCGGCCCCTCCACCCCGCTGCACGGCAGCCGGCGTAATTGCGGGCGAAATACGTCCCCGCAATAACGCCGGTAATAAGCTGTGTGAACATAGCCTTAATGTTCTAAATTCTTATATATACATATATTATGCTTTTATTGTGCTAAAGAAGTACAATTTAAAAACATAATCTTAAATATTGTTTAAAAGTAGTAAAATGTAAAACACTGCATATCTGATATTGATGTAATTGTAATGACTGGTGGAATAATGTTAGTGTTGCTTATACTGTATGATGGTTGACATAATGAAAAGGGGAAACTACAGTGAAATTACTGAAAGTATTAGAGTTCTCTAAAAGTGAGGCTAAAAAATAACAAAACATAAAAAAAAAGAAAAAACATTACTTTGTACTTAAGACCAAAACGGGCCACGTCCTAAAGGGGCCTATGGACCAAAATCTTTTGTAGTCCTGTGATGGGCACAGCTGCTCAGCCGTTCACCCTCTCCGCTGTAAATGTACTAACGTCCTTGCTTGAACGTTGGAGCTGGAGCAGGCTGGGGATGTAGCTGTTAGAAGATGGAAGTCGTTTATTAAGAGAAATGTTTTATTTGAAGAATTCTAACATTAATTAGAACAAAACCATATACACTTTTTTTTACTCTCTGTACAGATGGCCACTAGAAAAACAAAAATAAAATGGTATAAAATGATATACCCCGAAAATAAGACAGTGTCTAATATTCATTTTTGCTCCTAAAGACGAGCTAAGACTTATTTTTAGGGGATGTCTTATTTTTCCCATGAACAAGAATTTACGTTTATTGTTGAACAAAAAATCAACCTGTATTAATATACTGTAGTGATTTCATCACAAACATCAGCAGAAGCAGCCAAACTCTGAATTGCATAAAAAAGTACTATGTCTTATGTTTGGGGGATGTCTTTTTTTCAGGGAAACGGGGAAATGAATAGCCCTACGTGTAATGAAAAAAGCAAGGAACAATGGTGTAGCCCAACAGGTAAAGTTAGGACTGCAAATTGCTTCTGGGAATTGTGCCTGGTTTATCCAATGTAGTTCATGTCACACAGATGCCATTACTTCTGGCGACATGCAAACCGAAAAGTTTTTCGATAAAAGTATCGTTATTAAATACCACTTCTAATGTAATTGTAAAGCTACTCTGGAGAATCTAATAGAAGGTCCCTACCCGTCCCAAATCTGCAAAGACAGAACCTCTGCTGTACAAGTACCCTGCACATTGCTTCCATTCAGGATTCCGAGGGACGCAAAATGATCTCAGGTACATTGCTAGGTGTCTGTCTTTTGGAACATTGTAGCTCCATGCAGCCAATATCCACTTCTGTAACCAAATCACATCCATATTTTGCTGCCTCGCAATTTGCTAAATTCATTGTTCCTGATTAAAGTTGAATTCCCAGAAGATGATCCTGACAGCCCCTTTAGCATCTTTTTTTTTTAAAGTGAAATTATCTATAATGTTCCTTTTCAAGTTGTCAGAAGTTACAGATCCAGGGCCCCTGTGTTATGGGATACTGTGCATCATGGGAACCAGTCGTACTCTTCAAAAAGCTCTGCCGAGCAGCAGAAAATTATCATCTTTGCAGAATGGCAAATGCTCTGCACATTTAAAAAAAAATCTGTGAAAGGGTAGTGTTACATGTTTATGTATATGACTTATTTAACTCACATTTTTGTTAAACACATTTTTTAGGAATTTTTGGTTGTTTTTTTTTTTTTAATTTTCCATATCACTTTCAATATTTTTTTTAAATAATTCTTAAGTCCGGCAGTTTTCACTTTGGCCACTAGGCCTAATAATCGTCTGACACTTCCTGTTCTGGAGAGAGATATTTTCAGCAGTGCTCATTATCAGTAAAAGCAGGAGAAGAGTGAAGAAATCAGGTGAGAGTACTAGCTCCCTTCTTCAGACATGATGTTATACAAGAACTGAAAATTTACAGACTTTTTATACACAAAAGACATGGACTTTCAAAGGATCTTAGAATTCTTAAAAATAACAAAATGCAATATAAGCAGACAAGTCATTTACAAAAGGTCAACGAATCAACAATCTGGAAACTTGTGAGGTGTGACTGAGGGGTCAGTAATTCAAAAGCAAGGTCAAACTGAGGAGACACCATTGTGTACAGATAACACAGAATCCACCAGTCACAAGAGGAGATGTCACAGCTCCCCCTCTCCCTTCCCGTCACAGTGAAAACTCTCCTATACAAGTCTATGGGACAGAATCTGTCTTAAAAATTCTATGTGCATGATGGTGCTGTAAAGTATCTCTCTGACTGCTGTTAAAGCAGTGCAAGCAAGAATGTCTTCCCCACAATCATATATAGACGGCCAAATAGAGAAATCTACAATCAGGAAATAAAAACGACTGAGAGGTAAAGAACATGAGTCAGGGGCTTGATTTAATAAGTAAAAAAAAAAAATTGGTGACAGTTAAAGTTTTGCAAGAAAAAAGTATAAAATGCTACTAAAAGCAGGTGCGTTTTTTCCTTTTTTTGGGGGTGGGGGGGGAGGGTAGGGGGGAGATGACTACGAAAACTTCAGCTACTAGATGTTGCCGAAATTTAGGCCATAAAATGCCTCGCCATGATCGCCTGCCGCATGTCCTTGTACCTCTCATCACTGGAAATATTTGTTATTGGGTAGGAATGACCCGGCATGTCTTCTTGCTGTTTCATGCGGTGACAGGACAGTGCCTATGGGACACCATGGCAGGTTGCTAATGTAGTTCCTTCCCAGTCATAATAGCACATTATACTGGGTGCATTCCTAGATGCACACTGTCAAAGGGAGTATTCTTCCAGTTTCTGCCCGTGACTTTGCACACCTCCCAACCTGTATGATATTTATTACTGAACAAGTACTTGCACGTCACTCCAGACATAATGGACTCTCTCTGCAAGAAGAACGTATGAGCAGCAGCAGCTTACATCTCTCCTATAGTGACTCATAGCAGCGACTGCAACATTTAGCGAGTGCAGCCTGAAGGGAATGAGAGGGATATTGTTAGAAAACACCATAAATGCCCTGCGTTGCTTTATCTGTAGCAGTTGCTGAGTGATTATCGTATGATTTTACATGTATTGTAAGCTGAACCACACTAGTGTTTATGTGTAGTTTTTTTGACGGATGTATTTTATCATCAGTTTCAGTATTTATTCCCCCCATATTACAGCTTAGTTTAGGTAAAAGAACTGCTATAGAATTCCATAAGGCCTCCACCGTACCGCCATATAGGTGGCGGTGGATGGAAGTTGTATGGTTTAGTATTAAAGGGGTATTCTCATCACAGCAAGTGCTGCTAGAAAGGCCATTTGCTGTAAAGTAAGCAATTTTCAAAATGCATGTTATTAAAAATTATGTACACTTTACCTAATATAGGCCTTTTTGAATCTACAACTTACTCTCTTATCTCCATGGTTACAGACCACCACTGTGTACTTTCATTTGTCTCCAGTAATGCAGTGTTATCAAAGACTGAGAATATGGGACACATGTATGAAAACTGTCTAGGTCTAAAATTCACTTTGAAACCCATAGCAACCAATAAGAGCGCCCCTCTCACTTTTCCAGAGCGCTATATGAAATGAAAGGAGCGCTCTGATTGGTTGCTATGAGCAACAAAGTGAGTTTTAGACCTTGACAGTTTTCATACATGTGGCCCTAAGTTTCTGTGGTCGAATATCGGAGATACACATTGTCACTTGTGTGTTCCTTCTCTCTCTTCACAGTAACTTATTCTCAGACAGTCTTGGATAACACTGCATTAGTGGCCACACCTGAAAGCACACAGTGGTGGTCTGTAACCATGGGAACAAGAGAGCAAGTTGAAAGCTCAAAGACCTGTATTGGGTAAAGAGTACATATTATTATTTTTTTTAATAACATTCATTTTGAAAATTGCTTATTTTACAGTAATTGGTCCTTACAGCACCACTTGCTGTGATGGGAATATCCCTTTAATAAGCCATATAGGCTCAGTGCCCCGAGCTCTGCTGTGTACATGAGCCTTTAGGGTCCTTCTACACTAAATGCATTTACAGTCAGATTTTTTACGCTGATTTGGGTTTTAAAACCATAAAAAACTGATTGTAAACTTTTCCCATAGACGTCATTATAAAATCTAAGTCGTAGTTCACACGACTTGGACTTTCTTGAAGTCGAATTTCAAAACTGTGCTCAATAATCCGCTGTGTTTTAGGTAAAAAAAAAAAAAAAAGGCATCCCAAACATTTCTATGTCAGATCCACGTCCAAAACCCCATAGAGATGAATAGGACAGTTTTCTGACTGTAAATGAGACCAAAAAAACCCACCTAAAAAATCCACAATAAAAACCACGTCAAAATACTCTTCATTTCCTGCTTTCCAAAACCGTTTTGTCTGACGAGTATTTTGACGTGGTTTTTATTGTGGATTTTAGTTGGTTTTTTTCAGTTTCATTTAGAGTCAGAAAACGAGTCCTTTTCATCTCTATGGGGTTTGGGGTTTTGTCATGTCGTGTAGACGTACCCTTCTGGTGATTGCACATGGGATTGAATTGCTATGAAATTTTCCACAAAAAATCTGCATCATATTGTGTGAATTTCGGTGCAGATTTTACCCCATTTAAGGAAAATCCACAGGTATGTTTATGGCTATTGATGTGGAATTCGAGTCAGATCCTGTGTCAAATTCCACATTAAAACTCTCATGCAAACCGGATCCCATCTATTTAAATGGGCAGTCCATGCTATAGTTCATGCTGTGAACGACAGCACAGATTTTTCACACCGCGGATTTCAAATGTCAAAGATCCGTCCTGTTCGCATTCACCCTAAATATTCTGAGTGGAATTCAACAGAAATAAAAATGTGTACGAAATTGGAGATATGAAAGACACAACTCTGAGAAGGCTTTATTACTCACAAGTGTGATGCAGCCATATAGAGTGTCTTTGGAATAACATATAATCTTAGATTTATAAAATAATGTAATGGACTGGAAGACATTAAAGGGGTTGTCTCACTACATTGATTCTCAGTCCTGTTTTCTTGGTTTCATTTTGAATTCAGAGACGTGTTTACTGGCTTCTACTAGGTTGTAGTAGAAGCCAGGTCTGTAGCTATAGCAACCAGTGCTGGCAGCCTATAATGAGAGATTGAACAGGTCTGTAGCTATAGCGACCTGAGGAGCTGATGCAGCGCATACAAGAGGGGATATCTAGGAATAGGTAGCACACTGCTAATGGACACATTGCAAAGTGACTTGTTTTTGCAAGATCTTTAACATAAAAAGCAATCCTTGTAGTGAGACAAGCCCTTTAAGCGTGATTCCAGTGTGCGACAAAATGCTCAGTTTTCATGGAATTTTTTCTTTGTACACTTTGTTGACTACAGTGTAAAAATGGACGGACAAAAAACTTTAATAAATGTAATAAATTTACTTTGATTACTGTAGTGGGCAAACACTAAAGCTTGGCTCACACATTGTGTTACTGCATACATTACCGCATGCGTTTCTCAACTTCATCAAACACGCCTGTAGAAAATACATGCATTTAAAAACGGATAAAAGCTATGTGCTTTTTTATGTAAGTGGTAATTTGGTCTAATTTGGAGCACAGGTAAAATTTGAGTTAATTTACAATAAAAAAAAAAAAAACTGCTTGCATTTTTGATGCAAAAAAAAAAAATGCCATGTGTGAATCCAAATAAACATTAAAAAACATAGCGTTAACTCACCTATTGTGCAGGATGACTAGTGCCCCAAACGCACGTCCCCTGCTCCAGCAGCATAAGGCGACTGATCAAAGCAATAGAATATTTGGGACAGTGAGGAAAAAATAGCAAAAAATTTAAATAAGATCAGAATTTTATTAGCATCCTTAGATGCTTAAAATGTATAGAGGCATATTGGAGTGACGCAAAAACATGCCGACACCAAAAATTGCTGACGCGTTTCAGGCACCATGTGCCCTTAATTATAGCCCCCCCCCCAAAAAAAAAAAACGCTTGCATTTTTGATGCAAAAAAAAAAAAAAATGCCATGTGTGAATCCAAATAAACATTAAAAAAACATAGTCATCTCACCTATTGTGCAGGATGACTAGTACCCGAAACGCACGTCCCCTGCTCCAGCAGCATAAGGCGAATGATCAAAGCAATAGAATAATTGGGACAGCGTGGAAAAAATAGCAAAAAAATTCAAATAAAATCAGAATTTTATTAGTATCCTTAGATGCTTAAAATGTATAGATATCACAGGGCATTATGATATGCAGATGCTTAGTAGTGGGCTAAAAGGCAATCAAAACACTACACACCTTAACTTGCTCTCCATAAGGAGAGATGTTCCCCTTCTCTAAAATGTATAGAGGCATATTGGAGGGACGCAAAAACATGGCGACACCAAAAATCACTGACGCGTTTCACACACTATGTGCCCTTAATCATACCCAAAAAAAAAAAAAAACTGCTTGCATTTTTGATGCAAAAAAAATAAATAAAAAATGCCATGTGTGAATCCAACCTAATGGTTTAGATTTCAAAATCTATGCAATAATTGTATCCATTATATAATAAAATTTTGATCGTTTAGCAACTATTCATCTAGGAGGAAATTTTAGAATGTAATCTGCATTCGGCCGCAGGTAGACTTTTTAATGTATATTGAAATGGTTGAGTTTGAAATGAAATCTCTATGAGACAAGAAATGAATGGGCTGGTATAGCGGCGCTTCTGAGCTGAGCGCACGGATCAGGCAGCAGACATCTGTCTGCAGTTTGTGTTTGATCTAGAACACATGCTACTAGTAATTAGCAGCGGCTTTGAATGCTGAGACTCTCCAATTGAGTCTGGTATTGCTGGGGCTGGTGACTAGTCAGTGAAGCGCTGCCTCGCTGCTACAGTGAATGCAAGTTTGAGGTCACGTACTAAAATTATATTCTAACCTCTTAAAATTATAGTAATTAATGATGATCGTGATCCTCTGTGTCGCTCTGTGACTGTTTAGCCAGGTTCACACAGGGTAATTGGGGCTGGGTTCTTATTTGCTTTGCAAAAAAATATTCCAAACCATATGCTCCTCTATATTTATTTATTCAATAGATTTTTTTTTAAATTCTTTTTATAAACTTTCATGCAAATAAACTGATGGATTTTTGTTGTAGAATCTCGTAATTTTGACTAAGCCATGCCATTTTTGGTGAAAAAAAATTAAAAATTGTGGCAAAAAAACACCACAAAAACAGTGAAGACATACTCTATGGATACAGTCTGCATGTGAGTGAGGGCCTTGACAGTGAGCTCAGTGGCCCCACCAAATTTGGTGGTAGGCTTGGTTTTTTACGATAGGTTGTTCCAGCACCGAAGAATGCAGTAACTTCATGTAGTAAAAAATTACATCTTTTATTCCAAATGATTAAAATGTACAACTGACAGGACACCACAGTTTCAGCGATGCGTTTCAAGTATCTGCCCGTATTCGTTGCTATCCATGATGCACTGGCATGCACAGTTAAAGACACAATGGGCGACATGTATGTACGGGGCTGCGCCAGTAGTCTGGCGTCCTTTCAGACTAAAAACGGGGCCGTTTATTTTGGAGGTCTACCTCGGCATTTGTAATGTGCCTAAGAAGTGGGGGGTGCTGGAGGCATGTCGCAATACAACCGTACTAAGCTACACATTTATGACTTTAGTACGGCAATCCGGCGCTTTAGGGGAAAAAAGTGAGCATTTTTAGAAGGGGTTTACCGGGGCCGGGGAATTTTGCCTTTGTAGTAGAAAGCGTAAATTTGCCCAGTGAACGGGTTTAATAGATTCGGCATATTCAACACGAATGCGCGGATAAAATTGGGTTGGGCCAAAAAAAATTTCATAATGTCACCTTGTGCACCAATTATTTACTCTTGTGTCAGACACATGAACAACTACCTTGAATATTCACCTGTGCATGGTTGGATCTCAGTACAGCACCCACCCTGCACAGGGTTATCGAGCCGGACCTACCACTATACAAAACAAAAAACAAATTGGTTGTTGTACCAAATAATCTAAACTTTTGGATATCGCATAGAAGAGGTTTGTATCCACTATCCAAATCTAATTACTTTTGTTGTTTTGTTTCGATTACATAAAAATATTATGCACCCGGTTCCTATCGTGTTTTTAAAAAGGGGTTGTCTCTCAAGTCCTGTTTTCTTTTTTAATTCGGGGCGTGTTTACTGGTTCCACTAGGTGCAGTAGAAGCCAGGTCTGTACCTAGCAACCCGTACTGCGGGCCTAAAAGGGAGAGATCAAACAGGTCTGTAGCTATAGCAACCAGTGCTGGCAGCCTATTATGAGTGAGTGAACAGGTCTGTAGCTATAGCGATCTGAGGAGCTGATGCAGCCCGTATAAGAGGGGATATCTGAATAGGTTTAGGACACTGTTAATGGACATATAATACAAAGTGACTTGTTTTTGCAAGATCTTTAACATAAAAAGCAATCCTTGTAGTGAGACAACCCCTTTAATGAATAACATATCCTATTAAAATGCCTAAGTATGTGATGTCAAGCTGGGGAGCATATTACTTTCCTCTGCAAACGATGTACCTACTCCCGGAGGAAATGTCCAACAGATGAGCGGAGGAGATTGTTTATGGTCTTCTAGAGCTCTGGTATTACAGGCGGAGTTGTGCCCCTTTTTTGTCCACCATATGTGGGTATGGTTTTGCCCACCTATGGTAGCTACAATGATGAATCCTTCCTACAGGCTTTTCTCTGGAAAAGAAGAACAGTTTCTAGTGTCACATGTAGGTAGGTATCCAGATGAGTCTCTGCAAGGAGGACCAATAGCCTTTGCGAGCTACATCTCTCCCAACCTAATAAAATTCTGCTCTCAAACAGATGGATGTCTGGTTTGGCACTTACTGCTCGTCGTGTCTCAAGCATCTTTGGGTCCTTAAATTAAAATGCAGTCAGACATCTATCGACAAAATGAAATGTGGACTACAAAAAATACATAAATGGCTGAATGTGTAAATAACAACAATATGCACAAAACCATTTACACAGTCCATAAGTAAAGATAAAAAAATTAGAATACAATACAAATTGCACATAGTATACACCCGAATAGAGTAAGTAGGTATATCGAAATATCACAAAGTGCCTAATAAGGAGCATTCAAGCAAAGCAGAAGGTGAACTAAACTGCCCACATAGACAAAATACTTAAAGGGGTTTTGCCACGACCTCATTTCACACCTCCTGCATCCAGCTCTTCAGCTCTGTGCACTCAGAAGGGGGCGTGTGTGATTTGTTTGAATTGCATATCATGTGACCCTGCAGGATGACATCAACAGGCCTTTCCTATCTCTAGTGAAAGAAAAGTCTGTTTATGTGTAGAACAGTAAGTAGCTACGGTGTAGCTCAGAGGTAAAGCTTTTGCCTCCAGGCGCAAGGATCCTCTGTTCAAAACCCTGCAGGAACCAAACCTATTTTTTTTTCCCTCTTTATCAATGCACAGACCTCATTGAGGTTTCTTTTTCTAATTTATTTGCACTGTTTGACTAATTACTAAGGAGTACAGAGGACGGGAGTAGAATGACAGCACCTGGGGTTTGAACACTCAGTAGCTTCCTGAGAGGAGAGGTGATGTCTGAGCATGTGCGACCAGTACTGAGGAGCTCTCAGCCCTGGTCGTATCCCCTGGAGACGAGCTGTAAGCAATGGATCAATAAAAGAGCAGCTAAGACAATAACGGCACATAATTTTTAATAATGATGAATGGTGAAAATGTTTGTTATTTAATTTACAAACTTCCCATGTCAATATTATTTAGTGGCAAAACCCCTTTAACTCCCATAGTCATAAGGCATATAGACATACAGGGCCGCCGTAAAGGCAGTACAGGGGGTACTGCCGTACGGGGCCCAGTGAATGAAGGGGGCCCACTGCAAGTGGGGTTTATGGGGAAGAGGGGCCCAGAAGTTTCAGCTGTATGGGGCCCTGAAATTTCTGATGGCGGCCCTGTAGACATATAAAGGCAGCGAGGGGTATAATACGTACAACCTACTGCAATCAAATTATTACTCCAGACAAAGCATTGGGTAAAACATGCCTTGGTGTGTGCGTTATGGTCTATATGTCTTGTTGCCTTTATATGTCTTATGTATATAGGATTTTATTATTTTTGTTTATGGGTTACTTTTGAGCACCTTATGTTGGTTCATGCTACACTTCAGTTCTCCTTATATATACTTTGTATATGAGCACTACTATATGTTATACATAGTTTATCATTTGTGTTTTATTTGTATTTTAATGTGATTTAATAAAAATATGTATTTTTTTTTTTTTTTTACTTCTATAATAGGTGTTTTTGTAGGTGTATATTAAATTACAGTGTAGCTGCCTAGAAGTGGCAATAGAGGGGGAGCCAATATGCATATGTTTCCCCAGGGAACATTGTCTCAAACACTCCCTACAGCAGCTGGATCTTTACATGGAGAACCAGTGCCTTCCAAGCGATGATTTTGTTTCAACAGGAAGTGTTAAATCCAATACCAACAGCAAAGTAGGTATTCTTTGCCACAAAAGGAGTCAATCTGAAACTCAAAAAATAAAGGAAAGACCTAAAATATAACTTTTAATAATAAATATCTAAAATACAGCCACCTACAAATGAACAATATTCCAGTTTACACAGAAAGAAGGCCCATGAAAAGGCACAAAAACACCAAAAAGGTAGAGGATCTAACCCTAGAAATCCCTAGTTACAGTATATACTACCTTGCACAATACAGATGATCCGCCCCAAAAAGGGCGTCCCTGTCAGGAACCTACCCCTGAAGTCATATAAGACCCTAAATATCCCTAGGGATGGGATTTGATGGATATTTAGGGTGTTAGCCAGTTTGGTGGAGTTACTCATAGTTTAATACCCACTTTTGCCTTAAAGGGGTTTTCACATTACAAAGATTAGCTTTCAAAATGTAGGGACAGGTAATTGAAGACTTTTTTATTTTATTTTTTAAATAATTTTTCTTTTGATGTCAACTTGGTTAGGAGATAACAGAGACTTTATCTGCTCTGATTGCACATGGGCTTCTCTGGTTATATCCATAACTTCCTTACTGATTAGACATGCAACAGGGAGTGGAGTCATTATCCCTAACAAGATTAGCTGTTGTTTACAGACAAGCAATTGTTTTCACTCCTCAGAGCATTCCTAGCTTTGTTTACTGGAGATTAAATCTCATGTCTTTTGTATTTTCTTAGTTGCAGAGAAGCTAAATATGTTAATCACTGCTATAGAACCACCCACAGCCTGGTGAGACAGAGTGAGTAAAATACTTATACTCCCATTTCTTCAGTCCCTGCTTCCAGCGCAGCATCTCTCTGGTCTCCTGTTGACGTGCTGTCATTTCCAAATGGGGACATCACTGCTGCAGCCACTGATTCGCCTCTACGTACATCACTGTTGTAGAAGCATGTGACCGCTGCACACAACCGGTGGCTGCAGCAGTTATGTCTTCAAAAACTTTTTCAAGATCAGCAAACTTATAATTATTACTTTTTATTCACCATTCTTTACAAACATCTGACCACTTGTTCGTGCATTAAAGTGTCCATTTATTAATCGCATAGTTTTGGTATTCTCCAGTTGCGGCGTAGCCTAGCCATTCAGTACTTAGTCCAGCGCTGCTCCCACACCGGGGTAGGCAGCAGATGGCAGCAACTGGGCGGAATAGAACTTGAGGAAGGGGAGGAGAATTCCCCGAAATGTCTCACGATGTGTGTTCTATTCCGCCCAGTTGCTGGCGTCTCAGGTCTACCCCGGTGTGGGAGCAGCGATGCACTAAATACTGATCGGCTAGGCTAAGCCGCAACAAACAACCTGAGTATACCAAGGCTATGCGATTAATAAATGCACGAACAAGTGGTCAGATGTTTGTAAAGAATAGCGAATAAAAAGTAATAAGTAAAAGTTTGCTGATCTTGAACAAGTTTTTGAAGTTGTACTAACGGGAATTCGAAGTGTCTTGTATTTTGATCAGTCAAGTATGGGTATATTCGAGTTTGATTCACAGTAGATGGTGGCTAAATTATATATTAGGGTAAGTTCACACGATTAGCACGAGCTCCCGAAACACATGATGTACTCCCAAGGCGCGTATTCGCCGCAAGTAATTGACATGTCACTTATCTCCCTCCCCCCCTCACCCCCCCCGGCATATTGTACGAGCGGGGGGGAGGAGGTGTAATCCATAGTTCTCTATGAGAACTATAGATTACCGTAACTTCAGTGCGCATCTCGCTCGTATTAGAACTCAAATACGCGGTGAAATGCGGGGCGAAATTACCCCGTGTGAACATACCCTTAGGGTATGTACACACGGTCAAATGTCGGGGTGCATTTTGCATCGTATTGGTGTTATAATACGAGCGAGATGCGCGCTGAAGTTACGGTAATCTATAGTTCTCATAGAGAACTATGGATTACGCTTCCTCTCTATGATCGTATTGTACGCGTGGGGACATTTGTGACATGTCACTTATTTGCGGCGAGTAATGACGGTCTATGGGGCCGGAGGGAGTGTGCGCCAATCAGTGTGACTTCCAAACACCCGGCGTTATTGCGGGGCGTACTGTACGCCTCGCAATTACGCCGTGTGAACATAGCCTTAGACTGCAGAAGTTATGCCCCTGTTTGGAAGCTACGGCATGTCAACAGAAAACCGGAGAGATGTAGCGCGAGGACTGAATGAAGGAGAGTATATGTTTTTTTATCTTACTGTGGGCCCACGAGCTGCTCCTTTCATTTTTTGATGAGGTGGACAACCCCTTTAATGTGTGCTATAATTTTTTTTTTTTTTATATACATATAGGCCTCTAGTAGTTTTTTTTTTAATGGAAAATTAAAAGTTCTGTTCTAAAACAGCGAATTTTTGTTTTTCAGTGATTGTGCTCTTTTTTTTATTTTTTTTTTATTTTTTTTATTATTATATCCTCCACATGTAATTGACCCATTTTTCAGTGATTTTATTAAGGCTGAACGGATATGAATCTGAATGGCAAGACTACTGGAGCTGCATCAGGTGTACTTTGAGTGCTGAGTGATTGGCGCATTAGAGCGGTCTGATACTTTGCTGGTTGTATGGATCTTACCTGTATGTTTTGTATGTTTCCTTGGTAAAACGAAGCAAAACTTTCCAAATGTTTGCAGTAATAAAAGTAAAGCACAAACAACTCCTGCATATGTTTCAGTTGTCATAGGGACAGTGACGTAATGTCCTCCGGTTTATGTGTGTGGGGGGCTATCTAATGTCGTCCAGTACCTAGAACAACACAGAACCCATCCTTTTTTTGAGTTAATTACACTCAGCTTAAATCCTTTCCTTCTTTGGGCAGGATTTATTAAATGTTTTTTAATGATATGTGCTTACTCTCATATAATGCACACACAGTGATTTCAGCAGGACAACATGTTGGCAAGGCTTTGAGACTACTCATGGATTCCTAGCAATCATCATCCTATGTGTCAGGGACATATCAGGAGGTGTGCAAACTACTTTAGGGCAGGGCTACGCAGCAACTTCATCAAGTTTCATTGTGCAACTAACTGTGGTATTATTGTGGCAATTTGGCTCTACTATTAGGGGCTGTTCACACAGTGTGTTGGGATCCAATTTTGGACAGATGGATCCGAACACGTATCTAAAAGCGTATGTTCACATGGACCCAACACGCCGTGTGAACATACCCTTAGTCAGTGCGACTTATATTGCAATGTAGTGTGTGCAACTAGAGGTCCATGTGTGTTAGAGTGATATATAATAGTATATATATATAGTAATTATTATATAGTATTATATATATATATTTATATATATATATATATATATATACATACATACACACACTGCTCTGGAAAAAAATTGAGACCACTGCACAGTTTTCTCAAAATCAGCATCTCTACGTGTCTGACGGCCAATCCATTCCAGTGTAAGTTGAATTCCGACCAAAGTTCACCTCATTCTACTTAATGTGCTTCTGATTAGGTGATCACCTGAACCAAATCTTATTTAATGAAGAAAAGTATAAAAACCCTGCTGTGGTCTTCACAGTCCTCTTGCAATAGGACAAGCTGGATGGCAAACAAGTGCTAGGAATAGGCCAAAAGGAATTTGAATGAAAAAATAACTTTTACCATGCCAAAGGAGATTAAAAGAAAACTCTTCTTGACTTTAGTCTTATTGTTTCTAAAGAAATATGAAATTGTTTTCTTTGCATTATTTGAGGTCTGACAGCACTGCTGCTTCTTTTTTATTATTTTGAAGATTTCTTATTTACTGCAAATAAATAAAAAAAATTTTGTTTTGAATTTCGGAGACTTGTTGTCAGTAGTTTATATAATAAAATAACAATGTACATTTCTCTCAAAAATACATACTATTAAAGAGAAAAATCAGAGAGACTAAAAAATTTGCAGTGGTCTCCTAATTCTTTCCAGAACTGTGTATGTTGGTATGTATATGTTTGTGTGTGTGTGTATATATATATATATATATATATAATTTTATATAATATATATATATATATATATATATATATGTGTGTATGTATATATATAAATGATGAATAGGTTTGTTTGCAGATTTTGCCTTCCCCATTGAAGTCCGTGTAGGAAAATCTGCAGTTAAATCCGTATATAAATCTGTGACAAAAATCAAAATCCACAGCAGATCTGCCCTGTGTGAACGTGCTCACGGCAAGGGTTTTCAGATTTGCAAATCATCTGAACAACCATCCCCATAGACATCAATAGAAAATTCGTAGTCTACACAGCTCGGTTTTTCAAATACAAAAACCATCCAAAAAAAACTTGGAACATGCACACCATATTTTAGGGCGGAACTTGTACCGTTCAATGTTTAGGGGGATGGCTGAATCTGCAAAGCGCAGATAGAAACCCTCCCTCTAAACATTGAAAGGATGACAAAAGTCTTTGATCAGAATCCAACCGGTATTTTGTCAGTGCCGCGTGTGAAAATCTCCATATTTTGTAAAGCTGCACAAAACATTGGCGTGGAGTTTATTGTAGCTTTATTATGGATTTTCAATGTACCCTTTAAGTGAACCTGTAAGGTGGTTTATGCTGCCCTATCTAAAAACAGTGGAGCAGCTCACCCCCAAAATGAACCACAGCGGAAGGGGGAGAGGGGGTGTCCAAAACAACAGATCAGCAAACCCTAGTGAGTGGGGGGGCTCCAAAGCAGATGAATGTCGCTGCACCTCTGCTAACAAGTTTCCATTGACAAAAAGGGCTTCAGGCTTCACAATGGTATTGGAACTCCTCTAACTTGCATTCGTTTGTCTTCTCTGATGAGTCACATCATCCAATGAATAAAGGTTGGCATGTCAGACGAGAAACAACAGAGCAAACACCCTGCAACCATTGTTGGAAGAACATGAGCCTGGTGGTGGCAGTGTTATAGTCTGGGAAACATGTTCGTGACAATCTCTTGGCACTGTCACTCGGTTTGTCTACGAATCAATCCTTGCAGATCACACCCATACATGCTGATTTGTTTTCCCTGGGGCGGATGGGATTTTCCAAGAAGGGAATACGACGTCATATGGCTAATATCAATGTCAAACATTGGTTAGAAGAGCATGACCAGGACTTCTAAGCACTACGCTGGCCCCCTAAGGGTATGTTCACACGATGTATTTTTCATAGTACGCCTCGCAAATACAGTATAATTATAGTACAGAACTCATCGAGTGCTCTGTAAAGTCACCGCCATCATCTAGACGACGGTGATGTTACGGTTGTGTTTCTCAGCATGTAATGTACGCCCGTCAAAGAAGTGACCTGTCGCTGCTTTCAGGCGCTTATGCACCAAGATATAGAAAAGTATACGAGACAGAGCGCTGCCTTGTGTTGAAAGTATGCGCTTTCTACAGCCTTGCTGAAAGCCTATTGTGGCGCGTGCCTGTGCACTCCGCAATACATCGTCTGAACATACCTTAAAGGGGTTGTATCATTTCATTGAATGGTCTTCAGAATAAGGGGACAGTGAATACAAACAACTTTGCAATTAGATGTCATTAGCAAAGCTGTCTTGTATTCACAGTTTTTTTATCTTCTGTTTACACTTTTTCCCATAGGGTTTGGGGTCCCCCTCCTCTTGCATTTCACTAGCTGGAGCTCTTTTTCATTTGTTCAGCCCCCCGGGGTCACGTATTCAGAAGCTTGCATTCTCCCTTTCACTTAAAGAAAGGGGACCGCCTTTTCATTTGCACAGCAAAAAAATAAACACTGCGGGGCTTCTAAATCAAAAACGACAATTGTGTGTCGTTTTTCCGCCTTTTGCATAGAAAGGAGATCTTGCCTTTTCATAGAAAGCAGGATTCAATGTAACAAACCCCAAATTCAAAAGAAAAGATCAGTGCCAGTCAGATTAATGAGGCTGTGGTATGTATACAGCTCTTACAAAAAAAATGATGGGGGAGGACACAGTGACTGGGGACTCAAGGGGGGGGGGGGGAGGACCCCGGGAGCCAGCTAAACTGAAGGGGGGATATGTCACCCAGTGGGGGGGAAGAAACCCCCTGCTTTCAGAGCTGGGAAGCTGATAGCGTTAAATCAGCCAAAAATTTAAAGAAGCGATACATCCCCTTTAAAGCTGAACCCAATTAAGCATCTGTGGGACCACTTTGATCGTCTTGTTTGCTCTATGAATCCTCCAGCAGCTGTGGCAGGGCCATCTTTTTAATTGGGAAACCTGGGGAATTCCCTGGGGCCCCAAAAGTTGGGGGCCCCAAGGGGTGTTTTTGTCCCCGGAATGAAAGAAATTACCCTGGTCCTTGGTTGGTTTTTGTTTATTTAAACTGTGTGTTTTTGGGGATGTGCAAACAGTTAAAAAATGGTGAAGGGAGCCAAAAAGGCTCCCTGCCTTCCATTAGTCTTGTAGGTGCAGGGCTGTCGGTGTCCCGACATAAATGGCATAATAATATGGGTTTTTGGGGGAGCACAGGCATCAAAGTGATGTCATGTATTTTGGGGGAGGGCCCACTCAGTGTTTTGCCCGGGGGCCCCTAATTTGTTAAAGGGAACCCGTCCATAGGTTTTTTTCCCCCCTTGCGGGCAGAACAAAACTAGGTCAGACCTGTGTTCCACGCTGGTCCCCTTATTCTGTAAAATGTTGCGTTTTAGGGGCATTAACCCTCAATCTTATTGGTTAGCCCCCCCCCCAAAGGGCCCCCCCCCCAGACAGTTTTCACATGTTTTTACCTATTCAATGTAATAGGTTTATCAGTTGGGTGGGGGGGGGGTTTGAAAAAAAATTATCTCTTCTTTTTTTCTAGCTAAAACTGCAGTATAGCATTAAATCACAAAAAATCCAGCTCTTACAGAATAAGGGGGACACCTGGAAACAGAGGCCTGACACTAGGTTGTGCTGCCCTCGCAAAGAGGGGGGGGCATAATCTATGTGAAGGTTGTCTTTAAAGGGGATTTTTCCAGGCGCCAGTTTACTTACCTTTATCAGCCGGGGGTAGAATATCAACAAATCATGCTGAGTCTGAAGGCTGCAGGGGAGAGGGGGGGTGAGAAAGGGGTGGGAATAAGGGAGCTCTCAAAACTTAAGTGAAATAATAACAGAAAAAAGTGGATTTCTCAATACAGCAAGAAAAGCCTCATGAGCACTTTTTCCCGTCCCCCTTTAAAAATCATTCATTTTCCCTGTCATAATAAGAAGTGTTTCACGCAAGCGGGCCCGTGCTTCTCTGGTCCCTCTGGTTGTGTCTAGTGGAAGCTTTCAGGAAACAAGGGGATTGAGAAAAGTGTAGCTTCAAGGGTTCCTTTTTTTAATCACGCGCGTCTATGTGCGGGGGGAGGCAGGAGGGGTCGTTCCCCTCCCCCTTCTCCCCTTGTTGTACAGCCCCACCGGTTTTGCCGTTCATCGATGCGTTGCGGGGTGTCGCGCGGCCCGCACCGCCCCCCCTGCACATTGAGGAGATCAGGCAAAGGGATGTCAGGGGCTGCAGGGCCTGGTAAGGTAAGTGACTTTTATTATTTTTTTTTTATTTGCTATGGGGGGCATCTTACCCGGCTCAAGGGAGGGCATTACCTGACTACAAAGGAGGACTACCCCTAAAAGGGCATCTACTGGTCGGGGGGAAAATAC